>JADRCD010211851.1:0-31627 GCA_019843815.1 Montemys delectorum | reverse complement strand
GATTTCAATTTGTCTGAATTTGTTAACATTTAAAAACATATTTTAAGTAAATAGAATTAAATCACATTCTTGTTTCCCTTTTGTACCCCCACTCCTCCCAGAGAACTACAATATCTTTTTTGTCATATTCCTTAAAATTTATAAAATGTAACAATAAAAATAAGTATTATAAAAGTTGTTTGATATAAAACAACAATCAATTTAACAGTCCTATGTAGATGCTCATCTACAGCAATAGTGAAAATACATTGTTCTCAATATAAATTTTAAATAACTCCAAACATATTAACTGTATATTTCAAAATAATACATCACTAGTGGTATTTTCCTAAATGAACATAAATATATAAAGTCTTTTTGTTTGTTTTGTATTTAGTAGAGTTTAAAATATTGGCTCTTACTGTAGTATAAGCTCAAAATAAGAACAATTTTTAGACATTGGATTTCATTGTAATAAGGCTGTACTCCAATGACCCTCACATCACCAAAGGATTTTACCTCCATCGTAGCTAAGCTGAGAGTTGATAGTTCTGCTGCACAAAGAAATGAATTGTAGGCTCGATTTTTGGATACAGACTTCTTGCTATGGTCAAAGCTATTTGACTTGAGTGAGTGAATTCATTCTCAGCCCACAGAGAACAGGTTACATTCATTTAAGAAATGTTGTATGTATTAAGATGGTCTATCCATAAAGTCATTCACCAACTGATTCAATGAACAATGATTCTGCTTGGAGGGTGGCACAGACATTGGGTAAGGGTAAGAATTTGGTTCATTAGCTGTGATAATTTGGAAAAGCATTCATCTCAAAGAAAGAGTAACTTATGAAGTCCTCTTCTTCAAACTTGATACAAGAGTTACAAACGTCAGGCAAAGCATTCAGTCTTACTCGTTGTTCTCTTACAAGCCCCTTCCCAATTTAATTGTCTATGTTTCTTTTGGGTATATAAATACTTTTGAAATATATAAGCTGTTATGAAAACCATAGTATAGTGTAAAGATGTGAAATAAACCATACTACTAATAGAGAGGCTGAGATAGGAGAAGCAAGATTTCAAGACCCTTATGTTGTACACAGCAAGACACTGTCATAAACAAGCAAGCTGAGAGTACATATAGATTGTACAATGTTGGACCTATTTCTCCAATTACCAAATTAGAGAGACCATTGAATGACAATCAACAAATTTCTATTTCCTCATATTATTAGATTTCAATTGATTAGGATATGTTGGTAAAATTAATTTTCATATTAATATATTAAGAAAAAGTAATTGTCACATTCCTGTTGTTTTTGTTGTAAGAGGTGGAATTAGGTTTGTGTGGATTTGTTGACAGATTACCTTCTTGCTTCTTCTGGGGTGTAGTTTTACTCCTTATATTGATGTTTTCCATCTATTATCCTTTGTAGGGCTGAATTTGTGGAAAGATATTGTGTAAATTTTGTTTTGTCATGGAATATCTTGTTTTCTCCATCTATAGTAATTGAGAGTTTTGCTGGATATAGTAGCCTGGCCTGGCATTTGTGTTCTTGTAGGGTCTGTATGACATCTGCCCAGGATCTTCTAGCTTTCATAGTCTCTGGTGAGAAGTCTGGCATAATTCTGATAGGCCTGCCTTTGTATGTTACTTGACCTTTTTCCCCTACTGCTTTTAGTATTCTTTCTTTGTTTTGTGCATTTGTTGTTTTGACTGTTATGTGGCAGGAGGAATTTCTTTTCTGGTCCAGTCTTTTTGGAGTTCTATAGGCTTCTTGTATGTTCATGGGCATCTCTTTCTTTAGGTTAGGGAAGTTTTCTTCTATAATTTTGTTGAAGATATTTACTGGCCCTTTAAGTTGGAGGACTTCATTCTCTTCTATACCTATTATCCTTAGATTTGGTCTTCTCATTGTGTCCTGGATTTCCTGGATGTTTTGGGTTAAGGTCTTTTTGCATTTTGCATTTTCTTTGACTGTTCTGTAATGTTGTCTATGTTATCTTCTGGCCCTGAGATTCTCTCTTTTATTACTTGTATTCTGTTGGTGATGCTTGAATCTATGTTTCCTGACTTCTTTCCTAAGATTTCTAACTCCAGAGTTGTCTCTTTTTGTGATTTCTTTATTGTTTCTACTTCCATTTTTAGGTCCTTGATGGTTTTACTCAATTCCTTCACCTGTTTGTTTGTGTTTTCCTGCAATTCCTTAATGGATTTTTGAGTTTGCTCTTTAAGTGCTTCTACTTGTTTACTTGTGATCTCCTGTAATTCTTTATGGGATTTTTTTTTGTTTCCTCTCTAAGGGCTTGTACCTCTTTACCTGTGTTCTCCTGTATTTCTTAAGGGAGTTATTCATGTCCTTCTTAAGTTCCTCTGTCAGCATTGTGAGATATGTTTTTAGATCCAAATCTTGCTTTTCCAGTGTTTTGGGATATCCAGGACTTGCTGCTGTGGGAGTACTAGGTTCTGATGAAGCCACACAGTCTTGGTTTCTGTTGGTAGGATTCTTGCGTTTGCCTTTTGCCATCTCTTTATCTCTGATGTTAGATGTTTTTGGTGTCTCTGACTTGAGCTTGTCCTGTCCCTGCTGCCCTGTGACTCCCCTGCGACTCGACTTGTGAGGCCTGCGCCTCCCGGCTGGTGCCACCTTAGAATGTCACCAGAGAGAATATTGTGGATCTCTCCTGAGTCTCTGGGTTAAGCACTCCCTGGAGGCAGGCCCTCCACTTGCAGGGAAGGGGCAGAGAGGGTTGCTGAGAGGATCCTGTTCCTACGCCCCTGCTCGACTGCTCTTTCATTTTTGAAGTTGGTAATTCATGTCTTTTTGTTTTGCTTTGGTCTTTAATTAGCTAGAGTTATAATTTGATCTATATTTCTATATACCACATTTTTTTCATTCTTCAATATTATTTCCTTTTTTTCAATTTAATTGCCTTTTGCTGCATCTAGATGATGTTGATGACTATGTGTTTTCGTTGCTTCTTTTTCTAAAGTTCCTAAATTCAAATGTTCCCTGTTAGTAGATATTTTCTTATATATATTCAACACTATAAATATATTTCTAAGCCCCATTTTAATTGCATGTCACAAAACTTGATAGCTTATGCCTTTACTTGCATTTATTTTGAAATAATTTTGTAGTTCCATTGATGTTTCTTCTTTTATACTTGTGTTGTTTAGAACATTGCTGTTTGATCCATAAGTTTCTGAAGATTTTCTTGTTGCTAATTTCTAGTTTAATATTGTGCAGTTCAAAAGTAGAGACAGTGCAAATTTTAATCTTTTTAAATTGTTACCATCTGTTTTATGACCTAGAGTATGCTCTATCTTAATAAATTTTCTATTGATCCTGAGAAAAGTACATCTGCTATTGTTGGGTGAAATAATCTTTAGATGTCAGTTCTACATAGTTGCTAGTTGGTGATGTTTAAAGACGATCTTCAAGCATTTTCTACCTTTTGGATTTTTTTTAGTTCTGATTTAAAAGGTATTTATATTCCTATTGTAATGTATGTAAATTTATTTACAAATAAACATTTGCTAGAAATGTGCATACTAAGGTTTGTTTTCTTTATTGTTATTCTTGTATATAATTGTGGACTTAAAAAACCAATATTATGTTAGTTTATCTTCTGGGAATGAGTGTTTTACCTGTATGTACGTAATGTATGTATGTATGTATGTATGTATGTATGTATATATGTATGTGTACTGAATGCATTCCTGCTGCCAAAAAGGACAGAACAGGGCATCACATCTCTTGGAACTAGAGTTTCAGACAGTTCTTAGTTGCAATGTGTGTGCTGTGAGTCAAATCTCAGTCATCTGGAAGAGCAGACAAAACATTGAGCCATCTCTCAATATAATTATAATAATTATAATTATTGTTGTGGATATTGGCTTCTTAAAAATTATGCCTTAACCTTCTTAACTATGGTAATTTTTCTTGTTACAATAATATGAGGTACATTCTTCCAAAAGACCTGGTGGGATTTTTGGAAGCTAAATTCCATAAACATGTGTTCTTTATTCTATCGCTAAACTGGCTGTCACTTTGTGAGAATGGAGAAATCCCTGAAGACACAAAGCCATGAGCAAATATATTTTGTTGACATGAGCCCGGAATATGACGGACAAAGGCTTAGACACATGGACAATTGTTAAGGCTTTTCACTAAGGTGTAGCTCATAGGAATAGCAGAGCTTTTGTTGGTGTCTACCTGTTTTCAGTATGAGCAGAAAATGTCCACCATAGCTTTTTCTCCTTAGATATTTATAAACTAAAGACTGTTATCCTGTAGAGCGTACCCTTACAAGACTTGGTAAACATACACTCTTGATTCAGGTGTATACCATAAACCCTGCCTTTTTGTTCAGCTAAAGGAAATTAACCACCTCTCTTTTCAGTTGTATATAATACACATGGTGAGCCTCCTGACCCCAGCACCTTCTCCATCAGAGCCTATACATGATTTCAGCTGCTTATCCAAATCTCCATACACTTATCTTTTCTCTGTTCTCTTAGTTTCCCTCATCAGAATTCCTGAACAAGACATGCTAGAATATAAAATATAGAATAAATATTTATGTTTAACTTTTAGTCTTGTTAGCAAAAAAATCTCCAAATTAACACTTATTTTCCCACCAGAACTAAACACACACACACACACACACACACACACACACACACACACACATTTGTAAAAATAAGTTTTACACACCAGGTATAATTGTAATCTCAGAGGCTTACTGCTGCATAAAATTTCCCTTTTATAGTTCTTTCTGAACTCTGGCTGGCTGATTCAACTCAGCTGTTCTGGCCCAAACTCCTCTCCAAGCTGAGTAATTCAAATGGACTTCTCTCAGCTTCTCACTGAATTTCTCTGTTTGGAAAAAACACCTCTGAATTACACAAACTGAATGCAGGAACAGAACAGAACTCAACAAATTCACTGGACTCAACTACATTCCATTGAACTGTACAGAACTGCATTGAATTGAACTCAACTGACCTGCACTCACTGACTTGCCTTCCATCCCTGACTCACTCTGGTTTGCTCTTAAGGAGCCTTTCCTTCATGTCTGAGAGTTGAGCTTATCCTATCTAATTCAGTCTGTCAGATCTTTCTCTCATTTGTCATTTTGTCTGCCCCTCAATTCGATGTCACTTTCAAACATGGCTGCTTCTTTCTACAAAATACATTTGAGATTAAAGCTATGTCTTTATTCTAGTCAAAGGGATTAAAGGTATCTCTGTATTTCAGCCAGAAGTACTAAAGATGTGTACTGAGGGAATGTCTATATTGCAGCCAGATCCCACAGACCTAGAAGGTATTTGGATTAGTCATGTTGCTGAATTAAAATTCCTCTATACACATTTCTGCTAAAAAAGGATGAGATAGCCTTCTATAGACACTTATTTCTCTCTTCAGTTTTGGTAATGGAAGTTTGACCTATGACTACTCTTTTCTGTTAATTCCAAGAATTGTTGATTTTTCAGTCTATCAACTTTGCACTTGTTAGACTTTGCATGATGACCAGGAAACTAGAATTTCTGATAGTACAGTATCATTTTAAAAATATAGTGTATTTTCTTGTAAACAGAAAATAGTTAAAAATGGAAGATTATCATTTTATGAATTTCACTATGTATATTATTCTAGTAACAATCCAATTGAACAAACCAGATAATGAGTGATTGAAAAAGCTGAGTCTTGTTACATGAATTGTAGGGATTAGTTATATAAAATTAAAACCTCTCTGTTAAGTTCTATGATTTAACCAATTCTATCAACTCTTGAAAAATGTTACTGGACTTTACATGAGGACCCAGTTACTATAACCAAAATCAAATAAAAATAAATACATTAAATAATAATAAAACCACTGAGTTTCTCCTTTCGTTGTTGCTTTTTGTTCCTTTAAATTTAATTTCATTAGGAATCTTCATCAGTCATACATTAATAATAATATACATATCTTGCTACTACCATTGATATGGTATTCAAGGCTGGAGACAATGCATTGGAAGCATCTGTAAACTTTGATGCATTACCATGAAAAATGTTCTAGAAAATGTTACCTTCTATTATTGCAGCAACCCTAGGCTAAATTCATCATTAACTATCACCTCACCAGCTCTTCCAGATTTCACATAAAATTTTTTCAAGACAAATATAAGTACAATCTGTTTCAAAGATCTGAACAATATCAGGGTGTTGTTTTCTTAATAATCCTTGCTGTTAGGTAAGATTAACACTTGGCAAAAATAGGATATTGTTATGCAGTTAATAGCAATTCTTCTGCGAACCCCTATAAATGCAGAATTTCTATCCTTGCAAGCAATGTAAAAACTATTGAGAGACAAACTTTAATTTTCAAAACATATTATTAATTCGTTCAAGGAATTTCTCTGTAAGGAGTTAAATTATCTTGGGCACAAATCCACATGTTTCTTCCTTTCAAATTATGTCATCATAAATAAACATATAAAATCCCACATCCACAAATCCCTCACTTGAAGATGAGGATAGTTCCAAACTTTAAAGACTATTATGGAACGCACTGGAAAGTACAAGTGTACTGGTAAGTATCTGAAATAATTAAGAGCACTCATAAACATGCTCACTGGTGTGGTTTCATTTATTATTTGTAACTTATTTATCCATTAATTTTTAAAATATTGATTAGGTACTGTATTAACCCAAGATCTCTAAAGGAACAGAACTAATAGACGTATATGCTCATACCTATATCTATCTCATTTTATACTGTTTATTTATGTCTATCTCTATAAATATACTAGAGTGGCTTATCCACTGTGTTTCAGAAAGTCCAACAACAACTGTCTCCTGACAAAAAGGTAAAGAATCCAGTAATTGTTCTGTCATTGAGGCTGTATGTCTCAGAATCTCAATCTGGTGCTGGAGTCCCAGGGAATTCCTATAGAGAAACTAGTCTTGGATTTACATCAGGATTCTGAGGAAGTAGGTTTTAATATCAGGGAAAAAATACCTCAGAAACCATGAACTTGTCAAGGGGACAAAGAGCAAACAGGAAGAAAGCTCCCTTCCATGTCCTTCCATGACTTGACGGCTGCCACCAAAGATGTGGCCCCTGTTGGGTGGTTTCCTCCACCTCTAATATTCCAATCGAGAAAAATCCCTCATCATAGTGCCAGCTCCTTGGTTTAGTTGATTACAGATTTAATCAAGTTGACAACCAAGGTTAGCCATCACCTGCTCCTTTAATTTTATATTTCCATTCCCTGTGTTTATTGCTTTTTGCCATAATAGATTAAAGAAACACTATTTTGTCTGTTATATAAAACAATCAAACAGCAAACAAAGAAAACCTAACAAAGCTATGCCAAGACGGTTCAGTGGGTAAAAGCTTGTCAGCAAACTTGATGTATAACTTGAGTGTGATTCTGGAACCTACATGGACAGAACAGACTCCTACAAAGTGTGTCCACACATGTGCTATGGCATATACATGTGCATATGTACACATATGTACAGTGACACACAAAAATCAAAAACACGCAAATATGTCTGGTTTTATAACAGTATTTTTCAACCACATGACCCACACATTGCGAAATTTATGAATACGTCAGTTTATGATTATCATGAGTTGCTGTTGAATTCCTAGCTCAAGTTTGCTGTTGTTATTTCTGTCTGAGATTGGCTTTTATAGGCAAGCCTGGGAGACCTTTCTTCCCTCTGTCTCGGGAGGGGTGAAGCTGCAGTTGTGGCCTCCAGGGCCTTCATACCAGCAACAGTGTTTTTGACCTTCTTTTAGACTAAATGAAATACATTTTCTTAGCTTGGTAGGAAAGGTGTGTGCTTTGAAATCAGGTGGTGTGGTTTCCTCTTCTAGCTTTGCTGATCCCTCACCCATAGATTTGCAGCCTCACTCTGGGTGTTACTTTCTACCGTTTTTCTTTTCTAGATGCCATTACAATTTCTAAGAACCACTGAGTCCTAAATGAGATAATGTTACCTATTTTAGTACCCAGTGCTGAATCAATGCTCCATAAATGACAGTTACCGTTTCTAGTGAAATTACTCAAAATAAGACTTTGCAATTAATGAAAGTGGAATTTCTTTTATACTTAAAAGTTTTCATTAGAATCTTATTTAAATACTTTCCACAATTTTGAAATCTCAATCTCTCTCTCTCTCTCCCCCACCCCTCCCCCACCCCTCTGTGTAGAGAAATCGCCTATTAGAAGAAAAGAATACTCATAACCTCTGACGTTTGCAGGGAAGGTGAAGACTGGTTGAAACTATTTAAGAAAATATTTTAATGGCAATCAGGTGTTAAAAGTTTAATTAGAGAATTCATCCTGTGCAGATGGGCTAATGCAGACTAGGGCAAGCTGCTTAATTTTCAATTCTCAGGCTATTTTACATTGTCAACATTCTATTTAGTCATCTTGAGGGAAACAGCATCAAAAGCAGACAAAGAAAAATGTTTCCCTTTCCTGCAGCTGACTCCCCGATTGCCTGACGTTTAGTTACATTTGGGCATCTGTCTCAGCAACTCCCATTGTCTGCAACCATATGCAAACTGAAGTGTGCTTTGGGGTATAGACATGAGAACAGAATTGGCACTTGGATTCACCATCCAACAGCAGCGGGAGAAGCTGGACAAGCCCAAGATACTTCATACAGTTCATTTAATGAACTGTTACTTTATTATTTTGTAAAGCGTCTGTAATGCACATTTATGATATAAAAAATGCTTTGCATACTGCTTCATCGGAAGAGGACCTCATTTAGATTAACCTGTGACTTCAACAGCAGGTGGTAGAATGAACCAACTGCTTCAATTACTGCTTTTGCGCATGACTTTCATGTGTGGCTAAGATTATCAGAGGAACCTGATTACATCCCCTTAGACACTATTGTTGGCACGATGATTAAGCTGTTATTTTTTTTTTTAAGACTGGGAAACTAAAAGGCTTTTTGGCATGAGGCAAAAGCACTGTGTATAGAGATCAGTAAGATAGTGTGTATCATTGCCCTGTAGCTTATCTGCACATATACAGCTCCCTGGTGGATCCCTATGATAAACATTATTGGAACAATTAGCTGCTGCTGACACAGAATCCAGACACAATAGCCATGGCCAACAGCACAGAGCCAAAAATTATGGAGCCAAAAACCATAAAAAGCAACACCAAGCTAGTCTCCCCATTCAACTGCTGTCATAAAACCCTCCCAGTGCTATGTTTGCATAGCTGGCTTCACCGATATGGCACTGTTAACACAAAGGAAGGAGCTGCAGCACTTGCCTTTGTTTAGCCGAAATTACAAGTCATTGAATTAGTATGTCATCTTTATTGTGCTGTCATGCAGCGGAGGTGAGGAAGGCTTCGTAATGGATGGGAGAGTTTGATGGCCTGAAAGACAGGCTCACAGATGGTTGTCGATATAAAGCAGTTTTCCCCCTTTATAAAAGAGCAAGAAAGAAAGGGGGAGAAAAGCAGAAACCCTGCTCGGAATGGGTTGGTACTGATTTGTGATGTAATGCAGAGATCTCTATACAAGTCTCATATTTAAGAACTTTGTGAGCCTGGCGTATAAGACAATCATAACTAATTCAGACACTTATTTATTAAACATATAATGCCACATTTCACATTTGTTGGATGCTAAAATGATTATTTTCTTCTTTTTAATTACTCATAATATTTCTAAATAATTGTGAATGACTAAATAGATAACATGAGAAGGGTCCACTATATAAAAGTTTAAAATGAGTGCTTTGCATATTGCAAGAAATTTTAAATTCTGTACTAATATTATTAGATCAGTTTTCATAGAGATTCTAGACTTTAAGAGTTTGAAGCTAATAAAAGATATGTTTTTAATTCAGTGATGTATTGCTTTTACTGCTTTTTTATCTATGGTTTCATTCATATTTTTTAAGAGATTATTGGGTCATTTTAGGTCTGTGTATTTAGAATCAATGAGATGCAGAATTGAATCTCATTTTTAAAATATGAAAAATATGTTTCTGTTGTAATAGTTGCTTAAGAGGCTGATCCAGCCTAGAGGAGATTATTTTTAATCCAACCATTAAGCAGAAAGAACATCCTTTATTTCTGGTAGCAACCTTGTCACCAAGCATGCAGGGCAGTGCTTGCAAACTAGTTATACCTAAGACTTCAAAGAATTTTCAATGTGCTAGTAATTGTTGTGCGTCTTCCCCCTTGTAAAAGAAAAGCAAGAAAGATCAGTGGTGTGATTTGCTTAGGTATAAGATAGATGTATAGGCATATTGAAACTCTTCATGTACTAATGTACTTATGACTGTATTTGAAACACACTTTGTCACGGCAATAGAGATGACTTAGCAGTTAAAATCACTTCCTGCTCCTGCCCAGGGCTAGGTTTAGGGTGCATATCCAGGATCTGCATGGCAGCTTACAAGCATCTTAATCCCAGTTTTAGTAGGGTCCCAATGTCCTTGACAGCCATTTCACTCTTGTGATGTATAGACAGACATGAAGTCAAGCACTCTTACATGTTACAAAATTTTAACATGCTCAAAGATACATTTGGCCCTGTGTAAAACAATGATGAGACCTAAATTACAGGAGTGTAGGATGGCAGGAATTGGCACTGCTTGTGAATATCCTCAAGGGTGAAAAGTACATCCTTATTTTTGTTTGTTTTATTTGGCAGCTTTCTGGTTCCTTCCAAAGCAGCACTTGAGGAAGCAGGATGAAGTGGGAGGCTTGTGCTTAGTTCAGGGTCTGTTAATTAGCTGTCTATTCAGCAACATTATTCCACTTTGCTTCCATTTTATGATTATTCTGTATTTATTTAAACATAATTGTGCTGACTTTCAGTTTATTGTGAAAAGCAGCTTGGATGAGGTAGACACTGTTGGTGTTTTGAGCCTGTGGAATGGAAGGAAAACCAATGATCAGATTCACATTGAGACCTCACTATGATATGATCTTCAACCAGTTCATGTGAGCCTGATGTTTTCATTACTACATACATGGGAAAGAGAGTGGCTCAGATGTATAGATGACGACAGCAAAGGGCTTTTGACCATGACTAGGGGGTGAGTTTCCCTGGCTTCAAGGTTACAAATTGCAGTTCTCTTTTCCAGTATTTTCAGCATTATCAAGGCAAAAGGTAATGACAACAGATCCAGATCCTGGAAGAGGACCTGGAACTTTGGGCACAGAACACTAAGAGGTAATATAAGAGGTAACACAGAACTTATAGGATGACCTTCTAGCCAGGTGTTCTAGTTTGCCTACCAAAACTAAGAGTGCTTTCCAAAGTCAGAGCATGACTGTGTCCAGTGAGCATACTCTGGGCCCTGGGGGTGCAAGGTCCTAGCCACTGGTGGAAAAGATATGTATGTATAAAGCCAAAGGAGTCATTAGAGTTAGCATCACTTTAAAAATTAGTATTGCTCAGTCTATCACATTTACTCTGAATAGGAGACAAGTGACTGTTACACATAATATTCAGCTGAATTAACATAAAAATGTACATGACCATGACAGGTTTACTTGGGAATTGTTGTTGGGAAAAGATGGGCTTAAAAGAGGAAAATCACAAAATTACTCAGTGGTTATAGGTTCCCAAATATTTTATTGCATGCCATTCTTTCTTTCTTCTTTGACTTCATCCTTCCTCATAAAACCTTAATTCATTTTCTGGATGAGAATAAAGCTAACCGATAAGAAAGCATTCATTTGGATTTTAATCCAAGGGCATTAATTTTTAAATGTCAAAACAAAACAAAATGAACAAACAAACAACAAAATAACCACATATGTATTCTGCTGTACTAGCGTAATCTTAGAATAGTGTTTAATGATTAGGTCACAGGTAATACATTTTACAGTATAAACTGATTTTAGCTAAGACATTTTTTCTACTTGTTTATTGCAGCCTGAAACTTGATCTTTCATATAAAGGCTCTCGTGTCTCCAATGCTGCTGCCTCTCAGTTCATCCCTTTCTTTGGGCTTTGCTTGCTGTTTACTGGCTGACTGAGTGAAACCCAGATGATAATTCAAAATTCTTCCCATACAACTGAAGCTTTGTGGACTTGGCTCCAACATGCTTGACTGGTTCAGTGGTGACATTTTTACTTAGCTCACATAAAGGTTAGCCCTAGAGGTGGAAGGTATCATGCATTTCAGAAATAGGGCCCAGAGAATTCTGAGCTGGAATGGACCTGAGTGCCCCCTCCCAGAGAATTACCTTTTTGTTATCCGAAGGCACCATGCAACCTCCCAAAGAAGGGAGTGACCGGTAATTGTATCCAGCAATGATGCCTATGAAACACATCAACATCAGGGATGGTACAGTACCCCGAAGGATGTAGTAGTGGCTTGAGGTGATCTTTGTAGTGATTATTAGTCTCATCCTAGGGTTTCTACCACAAATTAGACCCTTTGGTATTTGGATAAAAGACACACACAGCCTTTGTATATACAATAAGCCATAAACAGCCCAAGAGCTGGGCAAATATCTACCCTTCATGTTATTAGAATCTACTTTCCTATAGATAACCCCAAATTATTGCTTACTAGGTTTCATCTGAGCTGCTCTTTTTCTCTTAATTATTCCATTCGTTTACACCTCAAATGATACCCCACTTCCCTGTCGCCCCTCCACAAAACCCCTATCTCACAACTGCTCTCTCCTCCCTCCCCTTTGCCTCTATGAGGGTGCTCCCCCTCCTACCTCACTGCTCCAGCATCCCTCTACACTGAGGTATCAAACCTCCACAGGATCAAGGACCTCCTTTCCCATTGGTGTCAGACAAGGCCATCCTCTGCTACATATGTATCTGGAGCCATGGATCCCTCCCTATACAATCTCTGGTTAGTGTCTAGTCCCTGGGAGTACTGCATGTTCAGGCCAGCCAATGTTGTTCTTCCTATGGGGTTGCAATCCTCCTCAGCTCCTCCAATCTTTCTGCCCGAGACCCCACCGGGATCCCAGAGTTCAGTCTGATGGTTGGCTCCAAGCATCCACATCTGCATTGGGCAGTTGCTAGAGGAACCTCCCAAGGAACAGCCACACCAGATTCCTGATCTGAGCTACTCTAATTGGCCTGTTCTCAAGGCCACATTTTCTTTACTCCTAACCCATCGTGGTTTCTTCTCCCGCACCTTCTTCCGCCCTCATGATCCTCCCTCAAACCAAAGCCCATAAAACCTAAACCAAACCTCTGTCTCTAATGTTCAGATATTGACTGTTGGAATCTTTATTTACCCATCAAAAAATAACTTCGGAAAAGGGTAAGTTAGCATCTATGTGCAGACTCTCTCATCTCTGGTGCAAGCAGTTCAATACTAGCTTTAGAATGCAAGCACTCTCAGGACAACCCACTACATGACCCACAGCTCACTAGTGGTACTTAAAGCCTGCTCAACAAGAAGGATTAATATGCCTAGTACTGTAAACCTAGCTAACTACTTAATCTTAGTGAAGTCATGGTTACTGGAAGAGAATCTACAACCACTAATTTCCTATGTTATGTTACTAGGCTAGCTCCCATTGGCTCAAAGAGAGTAGCATTATTTGATATGAGGCCTTGCTGGACTAGAGATGACCTTGCGGAGGCAGTGTATGACTGGAGGATAGGATCTGGAATTTGAGAAGCTCATACCAGCCCCAGTGTCTCTCTCTCTTTGCCTGCCAGCGTGCTTGCCTGCTGATTCATATTCAGCACTATGTCAACCTGCACACCTGGATCGTTTTTGCAATGATGATAACAGACCAAACCTCTGAACCTATAGGCCAACCCCATTTAAATGTTTTCCTTATAAAAATTCACATGGACATGGTGTTTCTTCACAGCAATAGAAACCTTAAGACATAGGCTATGTTAGCATAATCCCTAACAACACTTTATAATCATTTGTCCTTGTACATACAGGTAAGTGGAGTCTTGACTGCCTACCCACTTTTCAGAAATTTGTACATGCTCATACAGGCAATGCAGAAGTCATCTCTTCTTCTAATCCTCTCATACTGCCCTTTGTTCCCTCTGTGACTTTCACCTAGTAAGCATTTTTTGTTAATAGTTTCTCCAGAAACTTTGTCCCCATTTAACTTTATAGTCTTCATGAGACAGATGTGATTCAGTTATTATTACATTATCAAAATACAAAACTGTGATTTAACAGCAATACTCAATAATTATTATATTAATGCAAAGTATTATCAAACCTCAATATTTGCCTTAGTAGATGCTTCCACAGTCCAATGGTCAATTATAATGAGGAGAATTAAAAGCTGGATGAAATTATGGACTGTGAGTTCTCAAAACTATGAAACCAATGGCTGTTTATGATCTCACACTGTTTATTGAGACTTCTGAATGCCGTTCTTTAGATTCATATTTTGTAACCTCAGATAGTTGTCTCTATGAACGAATTATACAGTGTTAGGGAGATGGATCTCAAAATTAGCAGGTGAGTTTTCAGTAGACATATGTTCAGCTATAATTATTGAATTATAGAGGCAGACTAACATTTTACGAGAGCAATTGGCAAAATAGTTAATGGCATTGACACCAAGAAAACATTAGTTGTTTAATTGAGGGCAAGCGAACAAAGACTAAGTCTCTACCAGGAAGTACAGCCCAAATATACCTTTGTTTAAAATGCCGTGTGACAACATCATGGACTTGCTGCTGACAAGGGAGGGGCAAAGGAATAGAAAGTACTTGAGGAGGTCTGATTCACCCCCTGACTTCACACTCAGATAAACTTGCAAATGCAATTGGTTTATTTTGTATAAATAAGCAAGAATGCTGGAAGAAGCTAAACATCTTCATAAAACAAAACATTATGATACCAGAAACCCTTAGGAATAGCACTAATGCTTTTAAATGAAGGTTTTATTTGTCTCTGAGCTGCAAAAAGGAGTCACTAATGAGATGTCATTTAAATTCTAACACCTGTTTAATGGCAGTTTCTCTCTATCCCCAAAGAGTAGCTGTTTATGAATGTTTGCAGCTTTCCAAGTGTATCTACAAGAATTGTTTTTCATAAACAATGTGTGCTTCTTCCACACGTGCTCCAGCTGCATTACAACATATGAAGAAAATGGTTGGCAGGGCCATTTTTGTATTAAATGGATTTCTAAGAGAATATTTATTCCAGATACCAAAAGTTAAAAGTTAAAATTTTGAAATTCCTATAGTAAATGTGTATCAGAACCTTCGTGTTTTACAGAAATATGAGTACTCAGTAATATAAGACAAATAGGATTTATTGTTCTATTCTTCCTGAATACAACAGAAAGTATCATGGTGGGTGATGCCCCCCCCCACATATCTCCTGCTCTGGGAATATAGTATATTAATAAATGAGCAGACATGCACAGAGATTTCTAGGAGTTGTGGAGAGGAAATGATTCTTGAGTGTTTCCCTTCAACAAGTTAAAAATTGAAATGCCTTAATGAGGCTATTGTATTTTCCTGTTACTTTTATGATTTTCTCATAAACAATTTACTTGTTAAGAATACATTTTTTAAAGTAGCCCACAGTAATTGTTGAAATGTTCCTGTGTGGCTTCTCTAGAAAGTTGTTAGAAGGAATAACTGATATTCTATGGGAAAATATGGAAAATACTTTACAATTAGAAGTTTTTTTTCTTCAGGGCCTGTGTCTCTTGGTGGTCTCATTATTTTGTACAGGGCACTCTCCTAGATAATGTCCACAAAGAAGCCTCTTGTCATTCTGTTGCCTCTGTCCAAGTGTAAATTTTTGAAGCATGGTTTTTATGAAAATGGAATATAAATTCTCAGAGGTAATGCCTTCTAGGAAGTCTATAGGGTCATTGTTTTAAGAATGTGCATCTTGTACCTGATAGGACCAAGGTTTTATTTTTCTGTCTCATGCTGGATAAGTGTCAGAGCAATCCTCCTGTGAGGAAAACAGAGTTGTGTCCTGTGGAATGGCGACGCTAGTCCTGTGGAGGAAATCTTCAGAGTTTGGGATTTAAGTTAAGTTCACTAAGCCTACTTAGAAGGGAATAGTTAAGTCATGAGGAGCTCCCTGTGTGGACATGGACAGTTCTATTAAACTAAGTGCTCTGAACACTAAGGGAAGTAGGAATGAAATCGTTGCAGATGTCTGAATTTTCCCATTATGTTGGAAACTATTGTATAATGTCTTAGAATTCTTAGTGCCAAATCAGTTCCTCTCCCCTCTGAAGATTCTGCCCTCTTTGAGTTTCTAGCCATTTAAGGTATTCTTTTGAATAAGCAGAACAATTGCCTCTTTCTTGTTGGGTGTTTAAGTATTCTTTCTCTCCCTTCCCTCTCTTCCCCTCTCTCTTTCTGACTCTATATAAGCATACATATATACATAAACATGTGTTGAAGAACACATGAGTCCTGCATTTATACAAATTTTATTTGTGGTAGGAGTCTCACTGTTTAATCCATGTTCTAATTACTCACAGGATTTATTCATAATTGTTTGACATACCCATCATGCTGAGCCTTAGGGAAATAAGCATATTCTCTCTTTTTTTCCCTTTGCAGCTCTTTTCTTGACTTATGAAAGCTAAATATCTATTCTGTATGGAGAGATGAATCAGCAATCCATATAATATCTATTCATCATACATATTTCACAAGGAGGATATTATGGTGACTGCAAAGTTCTTACAAAAATAATATGGAAATCCGGAACTTGATGTGGAATGTCAGAGAGCCTCTTACTATTATTTACCTTATCAGCTTTTGCTTTCTGAAATCAATGGAAGGGCATCAAGTTCAGCTAATCCATATTTCTGAGTATGAAATTGAATTTATAGTCTGTAGTATGTTGACTACCGCTCGCGTTTAAGGCATAATTGATTTTTATTGAAAAGCCAGCAGGCACATCAAAAATTTCCACAAACCACAAGGATGTTAAATTTCACCCTGTTTAGATAATAGTGTAGCTTTATTTATCCTTTAAAATGAAGCTTTTATATTTATATCAGCAAATGGCATGGAAGTGTGACTGATACCTTGTGAAACCGTAAATCCATGGTTCTGTAAAACTGTGCTTCACAGAAATAGCAACTTTATATTTCAAAGGTAAATATCTATGGTTGGTTTGTTTTAAGGATAAATGGATAAATGGAATAATAAATCTAGTACCATATCATGTTATATGGCAACATTCTTTCCTTTGAAACAAAAGCTTGCACCAGTTTTTTCTACTCTGCCCATACTTTCTGCATTTTATTTTATTTATTCTTTATACATTACATAGTGTGTTTCTAGAGCCTTTATGCATATGGCATGTTATTCCTATAAAAGTCTATTTTTCATTTTAACCTCAATAGTGACTTCTAGTACATGTGATACGAGGTTCAGGTTTACTCAAATATCCCAGCTCATGTGCTCAACCTACATGTTTAAAAGTTAGAATGAAAACATTTGTGAATACCTTTATCATAGAATTTATGAACATATTTCAGCTCTCTAAGACTATAGAGTGTTTCCATGGAGGACTCAGGATATATTGTATAGAGTTTGATGAATATATGGGATGTATTACCCATTTTTAGGAAATAGATTGTATGTAGGGCAACCACAGACTTGGTCTGTCCAAGGGAAGCTACATTTGTGGACTGCAGGAAAAGTCCAACTCATTGAAAGATCAATTGTCCCATGTTTGAGAAATTTTAAGCACCTTAGGTGACAGATATACATTTAGTTGTAACAACCAGTTATCATAATCTAATCTTATACTCCATTTCCATTTTATGTATGTTATATTTTATTTTGTTTTTAGTTATGTGGTGTGTGTGTGTGAGTGTGTGTGTGAGTGTGTGTGTGAGTGTGTGTGTGTAAGTCTGTGCATGTTTACATGTAAGTAACCATATATTCCAGAAGAAGGGAGATGGATTTACATGCAGTTGTAAGCATCCAAATGTCTGGCTGGAAACCAAATTTAGATCCTCTGCAACAACAATATATACTCTTAACTTCTGAGTCATCTCTCCAGCTCCATACTTATATGCCTTTTTATACTGTTTAATACATCTTCAGTTTTCTAGGAATCAAACTAATGCATAAATTGAAAAAAATTATTTTGAACTTTATCCATAATTGATCACAATGGCAAATATTTGCAGTACTGTTGCATCAAAATAATGACCTTACTTCAGTTAAATTGGTAACTGATGCTTTCAAAAAAGCTATTCTTGGTTATATACCAGTGCTAGATTTCGTGTTTTCTTCTTTAAAAAGGAGGGTTTGCATGTTCACATTTCAAAACATGTACTATTTTGCTCTGATGTGCTTTCTTTTTATATCAGCTCCTTTATTTTATAGTTTTAACACAGGCACAGAATTGAGTCTTTTAATGATACCTCAACATGACTGTAGTATCTATGAATTTCATTTCACAGTGGTAAATGAATTGTAAAATACTTGTTGAAAAAAGAAACCAGATCTGTTAAGGTTAAAAACAATCACCCATGGTATCAAGGCACAAATGCATTAATTGTAAAATTGTAATGTTATACCTACAGATTATTTCGATAGAACAATTTTTTTTCCAATGAAGAAAATAGTGTCTCTTGGGGTTTTAAATGTGTACCAATAAGCACTTAGTGCCTATATTCTTATGTGTATGTATGAAGTGTTCAAAACAATTTGTCAGATGCACAGAAATGAAAAGATGAGTCCTAAAGAGATTATACATTAATCTCTGAGGAGTAAACCTGGCAGGGAAAAGCAGTATAACTTTCACAAAAGCAGGTGCTTTCAAAGCAATGTTTGACAGGCACAGGGACAAATCTTGTTAATAAGTAAGAGGATTTGTGCTCGGCTCTGTCACGTGCCACTTTGAAAACCTACCCACAGACTGTCTATAAATTTCATGCCCATCTTCCCCTTGGTCCTTTTCCCCAGTGATACCCCCACAACGTCTCCCTGCTTTCACTCATGGTATTCGTTAACATCTTTTACACGGGTGTTGCATATATGGTGACTTGATGGTGCTTTTTATAGTTAACACAATATTTGCTGTGTCTTTTCATTTTTACTTAATGCTCTGTCATTGTCTACTTTCATATGTCTTTTAAGTATTAAGTATATAAAACTTATCCTCATTGAAACTAAAGAAATACAAACTTTATTTTTTCATTGTTGTTTTTAATAGTTACATTTTTAAAAAGTATATAAAAATATAAGTAAGAAGTGATATGGCAAAAATGTGCTACTCTTTAATTTTGGATATGGATTTTTAACTAAATCCTGATACTTGTAGTAAATCAAGGGTTTTTCTAAGGTGCTATCAAATGAGACTTAATTCCAAAGACTGGACCACTTCTGCTGCCAAAATTAATCTGGGTGGCTCAAGGCATTTTATTTGCTGGGGCTAGAGCAGGGTCAGTCGGTTCTATGGTATATCTTCCAGGTTATCAATTAGTCGGATACAGTACCCTTTGCAGTCTACCAATTAGTTTCTGTGTTCTACAACATGTGCTTTGAAAGGAGCAGTCCCATGCAAAAGACACTGGGGGTGGAAGTTGTTTGTGTCATTCACAAATATCAATTAAGTCATAACCTATAGCATTAGACGTGCATTCCGGAGGACCGGCAGTGCTGATGTATTAGCCATTTTTCTCTTTGTTTAACTGTAAGCACAGAATAAGGTTGTCCTTCCAGGATATACAACAGCTGAGTGAAAAGAGCAAACAGAGATGAGGTGCCAGATGTTTAATCTATATCATATTTAACATCTGGATATATTTTTTTTAATATGTAGAAGATTGGCTGGGTTTTCATATTTCATCTGCCTACTTTTGGCACTTTTTGATTACTCATGCTGAGCTTATACATTTGCATGTGTGTTCTGAAGAGTTAGAAAGTTTCTAGTGACTTTGAGAAAACTAGCCTGAACAAAAGAGCATAGAGCTTTGTGTGTAATCACATGTCTCTGAATTTTCAAATCCGAAATCAGGCATGGATGCTGACGTTCTAATGTGAACATTTCTGAAAAACTGTGACAAAGTATGGAAAACATGAGAGTCTTCTACTGTATCAACACAAATATCAGTAGACCCCCGATATAACTCTCTAGGAGACAATCAGGGGCTATCTGGTTAGAATCAATGTATTCTCAGGGCATTTTATCTATGTTCAAAAAGAAAACAAAATCAAGTTAATATAATTATTATTTTTTAGAAAATAATTTAAGTGGACAGGTACATCTGAACCCTTACATAAAATGTCAGGTCTCTTCAGAATGATTATCTGAGTGTTAAGCAAGCAGGTACATATGTATTTAATTAGGTACAAAGACTTACATTCATTACGGCTTTAAACATTGAAGGCACTTTGCAATCATAGTCCCATTTTGTATAAAACCTTTCTAAAATCTAAGCTTCTTGGTGTTGAATTAGTTCAATTCCAATTTCTGGTGAGCAGAGAAGGAAATGAGAAAGGGATTTCTGTGGTAGCAAGCCCATTGTTTTGCACTGTAGCTTGTGATTTCACATTTAGGTTTTGCTTTTTTTTTCTTTTTTTTCAGAAAATACTTTAGCTGTATGAGTTAGGTTTAACTATTCCTGCAGCTGAATTCTAGTTACTCATAAATCTTTAGTCAAGTCATTTGAAATTTTCTGAGTTAATATAACTTACATATCAAATGGGACTATTTACCCCATTTTTATTATATAAAAAAATGAAAAATTTTTGTATGTTAATACCAATAAAGTACTCAACACTTAGCACAATGGTAACACCCAGTACGAATGCTGCTTGACCTTTTACAGTGAAAAAGCATAAGTCCGGAGAGTTGAGAGTGATCATAGTATTAGGGTTCCCCCAAGGAAGGAATCAAGCTACATTCAACTCATCTCATGCAGAACCCTGTTCATCATTCTAATATTAATTATTTATGAGAACAATAATTTCCATAGTTCTTCCTTTTATGAGATTAATCCAAAAATAGCACATCCTTAGTTATATAGTAATTTCACATATCATCATTTCTCATTATGAAAGTATTGTGGCAACATAATAGTGCAGTGCACAGTAATAGTAAAACTAATGCCACCCTGTGATTCCTGTGAGCATAAGAGAAAAATCACTAGACCCAAATCCCCATTTTCTTTATTGTATTATGTTTTACACTTCCTCAAAGGTGACCAGATCTATTCTTCACTCTGCTATTAATGTCTGTATGGGGCCAATGTGATTTAACCAGAAATAATTTACATGATATTCCTTTATTTGGAGCACTCTGGAATGGACCGCACACAAACTCTATCGGGAGTTTTCTGTCCCAAAGACGCTTTCAGGAAGTCTTTGCCTACTTGTAATAAGCTAGAGTAAAATAAAGTAATCTTTAGAGGATCTGAGAAAGTGTAGAATACAGCAAGAGGTATATAAGACGCCCTTATCTAGAAAGTACCATTTAACGGCCTTAGGGCATGGGTAGGTTTCAGTCATCCCACATAAGCAGATTTGTAGGGTGGGAGGGCCGAGCAGGACTTCAGAAAGCAGTTCTTATATTTTGGGTGCGTATGGGCACATTGAACAGGTATGTACAATAGATAATCCTGAAATTATGCATCTAGTTCATTCAACCAATAGAAATCTTTGTAAGGGTGGTGGATTTTAGGCTATGGCAATGAGATCATTTTGAGTCATTTAAACTTGACTTCAAACGATGACTAAAAAGTCACTTCCATGGGAAAGAACATTTTCCCCAGCTCTAGATGTTCTTTAATTCCCCATTGTTTGTTGTCTATGGTTGAGGCCTATAGACTCCCCCTTGCATGTGAGCATGTCTGTTTTCATCATGCTTGTTCATGTCATGTTTAGGGACCTCTGTTTTTGAGACTTTAGTGGGTGTAGTATCCCTGTTGTTTCTAGCAGAAACAGTCTCACAGTAGACATCCTGTATTTCCATCTCTTTTCACCTGCTGCTTTCTGAGTGTTAGATGCAGGATTTGTATTGTTCCTAAAGCCATATATAGAGAGAGTTAACAATATATGGACCAACCATATATACATATGTGTGTGTGTGTGTGTGTGTGTGTGTGTGTGTGTGTGTATGCTTAAATACAGATATATCTACAATATATCTGTAATATGCACAATATTGTAACAATTGAATATATGTAATATATTAATATATATGTGATATATATTTAGATAAATAAATACATATGTAAAAAGAAAAAGAAGCTAGAAGCCCTGAAGTTGGATGGAGTACTTGGGAGAGGTTGAACGAAGGAAATGGAAGGAGAAAATGATGTGATCATATTTTAATTAAAAATTTTTTATATAACTGAAGCAGGAGTTAGATGGATTTTCATAGGGATTTTTATCCTAAACATTATTAATAAATTAAAACATATGATAGTGCATAAATTTATAAGATATAATATGCTTTATACAGAAGATCATAGGAATTAATAAAAGAAAGATAATCTTACTCCATTAAAAACTCTACCTGCCTTATTGACTGATTAGAACTTCATGATTATAGATAGTTAGAATGTTACAGTCCCAAAGCCAAATTATCTTTTCCTCTCATCAGTTACCATAACTGCTATGCATGGTTTGTGTCTATGTGCTTGTGTGTGTGTGTGTGTGTGTGTGTGTGTGAGAGAGAGAGAGAGAGAGAGAGAGAGAGAGATCTGATATCTCATGACTCTCACATGAAACTTTTGTATATAGATTAACAGATATGTATCATCAATAGCATCTAAAACTTGTAGTTGATATTTTTGCTAGGTATTAGCCACGTACTAATAAAAAGAAGAATTCTATAGAGGCACAAATGTGGAAAATACTAATAAAATCATAGAGATTGTTTTGCCAAGGTTATTCACAACTTCCTTATAATGTCTGTCATGTATTTCCAAGGTAGATAGTGTTTGGTACTGTACTGCAGTCTGTGTGGCCACAAAACCTTTATGATTTATATTTTCTGCCATTAGGATCTTAGGAATATTACTACTACTACTACTACTACTACTACTACTATTATTATTATTATTATTATTACTTGTCTTATATGCTACTCAAATCTCTAGAAATTGTAAGTAGCCTTGCCTCTCAGTTCTAAATGAAATTTCAGTAGGGAAATTTACCCTATTGCCTAAAAATCACATGAACCAGCTAAGTTGTCACCAAATGCTGGTACTATTTGTAGTGATCGCTGCTGCTTTCTAATTTGTCAAAGGAGAATCTTGGTGTTTCTTTTAATAGGCTGTACCTCACTGTGACTTCTTGGCATTTTTCAGAGAAGGGATGCAGACAGTAGTGAGATAAGAGGAGTTTGTAGATTAGACAGCAGATTGGGCCATCAGCCCCTGACCATTAACACTGAGGTAGATGTCATGACCAAGTTTCTCATGAATTCATCCAAAAAGGCTCGGAATTACCTCTCAGACGAGAACAGTTTTAAGGAGGCTTAAGGAAGATATGACACTTGTCAAGGGAAAATAAGAAATTGTTCCAGATGGTTGAGATTGTGAGAAGGAGGTGGAGAGGTTAGAAGAGGAGATGTCTGGAGAGAATGAGAGAGAGGAGAAAAGTGAACACCCTTAGGGACTTGGACAGGTAACTTACACTGCATCAGAATGACAATGACATCCCCAGAAAGAAAGTCAAGAAATGAGAAAAGTTTCTTTATCATGCAAGGCCAATCTTTTAGAGATACCATCCAAAAGTGGGTAGAGAAGTTTCAGTGTGGAAATTTCCAATACAATGAACTGTTTAAAAGGAGAATGAATCCAAGCCTGTTACATAAACCAAAATTGGTCATATTCCTCTGCCTGGTTCTAACTGTTCTGCTGCTAAGTGTACTAACAGTTCCCTCTGCTGTCTCCTAGCAGACGCTGATAGAGCAGACAGCACTGCTTGATTCATTGTTAAGCACTTCGCATATCCTAGAGGAACACTGAAATAAGGCATAGGGTTTTCAGGAACCACTCTATACTTGGAAACCAGATAAGGTTTTAATCCCTTGGTTTTTGAAAAATCAAAATATCAGAATTATTTTAAAAAATCATATATACTTCCACCTAAGTTTGATTTCTTTCTCTGATAGAACAAAAGGGGGCTTATGTATTTCTGTGCCCACAAAGCATTTGAAAGTAAAAGAAAAAAGTACTGAAGGATGGTTTAATGGCAGAGTCAACAGCCTACACTTTTGCAGAGTCCATTTTAATGTCTTGTGCCAGTATACTACTTTAGAACATCAGCTATATTTTTTGATTTGTTGTTGTTATTTGCTTGTTTGCTTGTTTTTAAATCTCTACAATGTTATATTCATCTATACTGTAAGATTATTGTTAGAATAAAATTGCTCTGAAGTTCAAAATATGGTACTTTAGCTTCTTTCTTTCTTTCTTTCTTTCTTTCTTTCTTTCTTTCTTTCTTTCTTTTTTTCTTTCTTCCTCTCTTTCCTTATTTGTTTACGCTAACTCATCTAGTTCTGGAATATTAATAATCTTTAATATAAAGATAGAATAGTCTACAAAACAGAAAACACTCCCACTTTTACTAAGCTCCCACAACCAGGACCAGACATATCTAACAAGCTAAATGATCCTTACATTGTCTGTATAGCCAGAGGGTCTACCAAGGTTTCATTGCCAGGACGGACCAGAGGTGGCTATTAGCCCAAATGATTTCTATACTCTCTGTATAACCAAGACCAGGCCAGACCCTTCCGTAGGCCTTAAACTAATACAGGTATCTTATCTCTACAATTTATCTTCTTACAAGAAATGATATATACCCTGAGTTGAATGTTGATATAATTATGCTTTCTTGTGTACCAGAGATTGTATTATACCTATAAATATTTTTCTAAATTCTGCTGTGTTTTAAATATGCTGGAATGAATGTCCTGGCCAATGACTCTTTAGAAGTCTTAATTCAGGTTGATGGAGTCAATCTGAACTGAATTTTCATCCTAACCTTTTCAAGGTTCACTTCTTTGTCTGACACCAGGAGAGAGACAATCAAGAAGTTCTTACTGTTATCATCCTTTGATTTTAATCATTGGTAGTTATTATAAATATCCTAAATATGCTTTACTTATTGATAATTCTGCATGTCTATTGATGCTTTTCTCTTTTGAAGGACTATGAAGACAAATTCTCTTATAGTCACTCTATTTATGTTCATATTTCTGGTACCCAACAGAACTTGTTTGAAGGTGAAATATGTATTCACATATCATGTAGAGAGACTCTGTAAAACCAGAATTGGTTTTAGGTTTCATGGGAGCACATATTAAACCGGTCATCAGGAAGGACTTGGTTGGAAGCACTTAAAGATTATGTAGGAAGGGGCTGGAGAGGTGGCTCAGAAATTAAGAGTGATGTTTGCTCTTCCAGAGCTCCTGAGTTTAATTCCAAGCAACCACATGGTAGGGCATAACCATCTATAATGAGATCTGATATCCTCTTCGGGCATACACACAGGCAGAGCACTGTACACATAGTAAACAAATAAATCTAAAAAAATTAAAGAATATAGAGGAGGTAATGTCCATAGTGCAGTGCCTTTGCCAAAATAATGGCGTAGGAGAAAATGGCAGAATGAGATGAGATCTGCGTTGGGCAGAGTGTAGTCTGGAGAAGAAGCAGGTAACTCTTTGGTGGATATCAGGAAAGATAATCTCAGGCCTGTTTGAGGCTTGAAGTGTCAGGGGATAATCTAGACCCTAGAACGTTGGGAGAGAACAAGTCTGAGGACAGGGCTCTCAGTTTATTTGATTCCTTTACTGAGGATTCCTCTATCTGAGGATTCAGATAGCACACTTTGAACATTGAATTTCCTTGTAGTACACCAATTTAAACTCATCGCCAACTAGCATACACATAAATGAGACTCAGACTATTGTTATTTTAGTTGGCTTTGACAATTACTGGGATTTACCTCTAATCTACTCTTCTGATTGCTGGCCTAGCTACCTTCCCAGTGTCGTATCCCAGATACTTGCTGTTTCTCCTGGCCATGCGCTCATGGTCCATATCCTTTCATGGTGGCTTCCTCCCTCCTGTTCTCTCTTTCTCTATCCTCTCCATCTCTATCCTCTCCATCATGTCACTCAGAGCCCACCTACTTCTAATCCCTCCAGAAACTGGCTGTAGCCAATTTTATTTAACCGGTAGTTTGAAATCAAGGGCCAAAGTTCACACCCACCGCAAAAGCTTGTAAATGTGAGAATTCACTGCCAGGTAGACCTTCAGGAACAGAGTTTAACATTATAATGCATAGCAACAGATCAAACCTCAACGTATTCTAACAGGGAAAAGAAAGGTCAAGTCAGTTAGCAAAGAACCCTGAGACAAAGTTCACTCAGCACCTGTGGGTTCTCCAAGCACTTCTCACCCTTCATCCCATGCTAAACCTCTTCATCCCAGAGGCTGGGCTTCCCTTCCTCTCCCTTAGCTTCAGGCATATGTATATTGGCTATGTGCTCCCTTGGCTCTCATTTGTTCTCTTGGTCTCCTGGGTTGCTTTTTCACTTTTAGACCACAGCTTCTTTCTTGGTTTGCTTGCACCTGTTTCTCTTCTCTTCCCTGTTTCCCCCGCAGCCTTCTCTCCTCTCCCAGCCTGGTCTGTTCTGCTGGCCTTATTTAGTCTGGACTCTTCGACATGCTTCTGCCTGTTCCCTCCCTCAAATCTGCAATAAAACCCTTCTCTCCAACCATACCTAGGCATGGTCCTCATTTTCATTCAGATCACAGGGCAAAATAGATTAAAACTTTCAAGTTAGTATAAATAAAGTAATGAATAAGTCTAAGGGACAGGGCAGTCAATCATTTTTTTCTTTACATTAGTGAATGTGTTTAGTGGTTATTGCTAAACTAATCATAGCTACTCTGTGTGTAATATGTTCAAGTAAAATATAAGCGCTTTAATTGGTTTATCAATTTTGAAATACTGTTTTTCTTCATGGCCCAGGCTGTCCTGGAACTCTGTGTAGTCCAGACTGTCCTGTTAAGTTCTTTATCTCAAACTCATAAGTTCTACAATTACAAGTATGGACACCGCATCACTCCTAAATCTTTTAGGCTTTATATGATGTTTTACAAGTGTTATCTTTCAAAAACTAGTATTGCTATAGAATAGGCATTGATTTGGTAATGTATGGAAGAGAGATAAGTGTAAAATCTAAACTAATTTTCTGGACTATTCTGATGCCTACATTTGAGTATTCTCTGTAGTTAAAATCACATCAATCTAATACTAAAAAAAAAAAAATCTTAATATCAAATGCCTGAACTGGGAATAGTGGATATGGTCTTAGTATTTTTTAGGCAGAGACACACAAATCTCTATGAGTTAAAGGTCAATCTGACCTACATACTGAATTCCAGGCTAGCCAGAGTTATATAATGAGACCCTGTCTCACTAAATAAATAAATTCCTAATTAATACTATTTAGTGTTTTTATAGTACAGATTTATTTTTTAAAGGCTTTCTTCAGCAATGAAATTAATTCTTATTTGTCTTCCAACACATGCTGATTAAACACTTTTTTTTTCTTTCAGAAATGCCACACACTTATTTGTTACTTTAGAAAAAAAAAATGAGAATGTGAAAATTTTGCTTTAGCCATTCTATAGAAGTGTCTGTAATTCAAAACATTTTCACTTGATCTCCTGAGAAGTGATACATTCTTTGTCCCTGTATTAGAGTGATAATTACTACAACAGGAAAAATATCCACATTTGTATCAGTTGATTTCTGTTACTTTGATAAAACACCCACCAAGACCAAGGTTACTTGTAAATGAAAGTGGTTACTTAGAAACCCACACATTGAGAGTGTCTGACGATGGTACTAAGGCATGGCAGTTAGAACAACCGAGAGTACACACCTTAAACTGCCAGCAGGATGCAGAAAGAGCCATGGGGAATGTGCATGGCTTCTGGAATCTCAAAGCTGGCCCCTGCGACTTGCCTCTTCCGTCAAGGACATACCTATTCCTTCCCAAAGTGTTCCCTCAACTGGGGACCAAGTTCAAAGATTCCTGTGGGGAGATTTTTTTATTTAAACTACTACAGTATTTTTCTAAGAGGTTTACTTAATGTCCAAAATATATCTATGAGTTAGCAAACTAAGGGGAAAAAAAAGACCTCTTCTTCAGACTTTGTATTTGCCTCTTTTTGGAGTCCACTCATCCTACTTACAAAAGCACAACGAAAGAACCCAAAAGCCAAGATTATGTACGGTGAATCATCTTGACTGGACTCTAGTGACTGATTTAAAACCTATAAGACTGCAGACTGCATTGAATATACCACTAGTACCCTCTGTTTCCTGTGCTCACTGTACAGTAGTAGTTGCTTTGAGTTATTAGAAGGACTAAACTTAATTACTGCTATGTTGTGAGTATTTTACTGGTATCTTGTGACTATATGTGCTAGGCGCTTTCTTGGGTGTGGAGAAAAATGTTGAGAAAGAGAGTCATTGGGCTAATCCTTAGAGAATGTGGAGCACAAAGTAACAGAAAAAAATGTAAGCAAAATCACAAATTGAAGCATGTGCTAGGTAAACAATGGACATGCAATGAAATGTGTAAATTTACAATTTTAATTTACTTATTCCCTGGATAGAGGGGTTGTATCTGCCCTATTCATCTTTGCTCCAAGGGCCTAAAGTATTGAGTTCTATTAATAATTTTAATTGAGTGACTATATAAATTTTAAGAGGCATACAGCTATCATTATGAATAAATACTCAAAATAGTGGAGAACAAGGTAAGATTACCAAGATGTGAAATCTTGGTTATTTTCATCACAGAAGCCAAGTGCTTGCTGGACAGAGAATGGCATCATCAGAAATATAGGAGAAAGGATGTTTGTCTCTATTTAGTTCCTTATGGAAAAAAATCTCTATGAATATGAATTACAAGATAATTACAAGATATGCTCTTTTGCCTTCCAAATATGAGTTCAAAGACTGGAAAGAAAGAAGGAAAAGGGCCACAGAAGTTGGGATAATCAAATATGATGCGTGTAATAAAAAGCATGTTTTAAACAATGAGTCGTATGGAAATTATGAATCATTTTGAAAATTATGATTAAATGAGTATCAACACTGCTATCTACATAGCCACGTATCAAAAGGGGCAGTGCAGTAGATACAACTTTGACCTCATGCTTGTGTGATGTGTGTGTATGTGTGTATGTATGTGTGTATATATGTGTGTATGTGTGTTCATATGTCTGTATGTGTGTGTGCATGCATGTGTGTATGTATATTGATAGCAGTTGTCCATTCACATATATTTTTCCATAAATTTTAAATTTTATAAAGCTACATTTAATGTGCATTTAACTGCCCTACCTTATAGTATACTTGCAATGCCTCATCTTCAGTGTGCTTTAAAAATACAAGGGGAAAACTAAAAGCGGGGACCTGTGATTGATTGTACATTTAAATAAACGCACTACAGATTGAGACAAATGTGCTGAGCGCGTGTGTTTCAATCACTGTATCGTCACACAATTGAATAAACACACATGTACAATACAATGCTTAATTGAGTGCAGCAAGAACATTTATTTTAGTGATTGCATCATTGCATATTCAGGCAAATGCACAGGCTTTACTTTAGTGAAGCTGAAGTTCTGAACGTTCTTACAAGTTTCAAGTCTTTCACTGACTTTGATAAATCACGCCTGCCCACATATTTTAAGTGACTGAAGTGAAATGTGTTTTATTTCACAAGATCTGATTCTTATGGATTTATAGAACTTTTAAAATAAATCTGATCATTAGGTTTGTTGTTGTTGTTGTTTTTAGGAAACACAAAAACAAAGCCTAAATATTTCTCACTTACAAAACATCGCTTTGTTCCGAGTGAGGATGTAAGAGAACATTTCCTCTATTTTATCAACAGCTTTTCTATGACTTTCTGGTGTAGGAATTGCATCTCCAACTTTCTAGACATAAAGGAGTGTGCTTATTTCACTTTAGGACTGTCTGCATAGCTCCAGTCAAATTTAGTATCACCTCCTGCATGAACATCTGAGAACCAAATCTGGGCTATTAGTGCTAAAGACCCAAATAGAGCTTGCTAGATTCCTTCATGCTCTATTTCCATACACGCTGCATCTCAGAATTGCTGCCATAAACAGATTTTTGTGTCATTTCTATTAGTAGCATCATGAATGAGAGATGAGAGAAAACAAAGGCTAAATAGCAGCACTTGCCCGACTGTGTCCACTTTCTCACAGCTGTTCGTTTTCCCCAACTGAGGGAGGGCTGGTTCTGGATGTTCCCAAGTAGCTACCCAAAAGCAAGTTGCCCAGATAATAAGTTGTTTTTTTTTTTAAATATTTAACATTCTTCTTGTATATATTGGTTTCATTTTAATTATTCTTAATGCATACTTTTTAAAAAAATATCAGTGTTGCACCTTGATATTTATTTTTGGAGATATTATCTTATAGATATTTCTAACAATGAAAGCATTCCAATTTTAATCCATGAGCTCCTCAGAGTAAATTCTGTAAATTTAATTTCAAATAGTTACTCTGAGAGAAATTGTATGTGGTAATCAAGTTTAGGAACTACATGTGCTACTATGAATTAATTTTGATGGCGTGCTTTTTTCTGTGTATAGCGCTTGTAAATGCTCAGACCACATTGCCTGTTTGTGCCTCCCCCCACCACACACACACCTTTAACTTACAGGTAGAGAAAAGAATCTAAAGTCTGAAATACTTCAGTACCAAGTTTTACTTCTATTCTTCATTAAACCGTCTTGAGAGCTAACCTGGTACACTTCAGACAATCCAGTTCTTATAAGATCAATTTGCTATGGAACATTTTGTACCTAATACTTTTTAATATCTTCCCCAAAACACTTTAGGATATTTTAAATGATGAACTTAAAAGATATTATACTTCATCTTTTATTGTTTTGTATAAAATAAAATGTTCTATGTAATAAAATATAGCATGTTATATTTAATAATGTCTATCTTTGCTCAAATATAGAGAAAATGAATTCTTAATTTTAATCAGTTTAGCAAAATGATATCCTATTTTGAATTCATATCAGCCAGGCAGATTGCTTGATGATGGCTTTTAAAAATATTTACTTGAATATTTACATTATCATATCACATCAGTGCTCTATTACTCCAACACAACTGAGAACTCAGATGTAAGTGAGACATCCAGTCCTGATGTGTTGAGACTCATTTTGGTTCCTACTGGATTGTATGATTATAGTGTTGTTTTGCCCTCTAAATATTTTGGTTATATATATATATATATATATATATATATATATATATACATTTTTTTTTTGCTGATTCTCTGGTGGCATTTTATATTTTCTGTTACCTGTTTGCATTACTTTTCTAAAACTGTTTACATTATTTTTGTTAAATATTTACAGTATTGTAGAGTTTGTGTTTGTAAATTACACATATGTAATTTTGTTCAAAGACCTCTAGCTCAAATAATGTGAGTGAAATTCTCACAGCAAAATGAGAAGTCCGTGCACATTTCCTAATAATTAGTAAAAAAAAAAAAAAAAAAAAAAAAAAACAACAAAAAAAAACTGCATTCTTTTGAAAATATAAGGGTGCTACATGCCTGATGACTATGGAGTGCAGGAAGCAGTTACAGAGGGCGGTG
>JADRCD010211850.1:5879-23395 GCA_019843815.1 Montemys delectorum | reverse complement strand
TTGCTCTGTTATACACACCACAGATGCTAAGCTGGATCACACCTCAGGGCAGTTCCTCCTTTGCTCTGTTATACACACCACAGATGCTTTTAGAATTATTATATGTCAGTGCTGCTATCAGGGACAGACTGTTAGAAAGCTTACATTACACTGAAGTCTTTTCCACTTTGTCCTTATACCATATCCCACTAAGGGATATATTCTTGCTATAAATTTGAGAATATAAAAAACACTGGCATAGTTCAGAAATTAGAACTATATAAAAAAAAAATATAAGCTCTGGCGCTTTCTAGTCCCTGCCGCAGATAACTGTACATTTGTTTCTGGGTTCCTTTTTCTGTGTTTCTTTTTATTAAAAAAAAAAATCTATTATATTAACATACCTTTAAATCTCCTTTTCTATACAAAAAACATTTTGTATCCCTCTTGCAATGTTATTATGCAAGACAGCAACCAAACAATAGTAACAAAATTCTATGGGGGTCTCACTTGTTTAAAAAGGTTCACTGTTCATCACATATCCTAAGGATTTCTACTGGAAACGCTAATTCTTCCATAATCATAGCATTTAATTGGCAGAACTTTAATTGGCAGAACTTTGGGCAGTTTAATTGACACACTGGAAAAATCATGTAGAGTAATGAAATAAGGCTCAGCTGAAAAAAAAAAAAAAAAAGCCAGGCGGTGGTGGCACACACCTTTAATCTCAGCACTTGGGAGGCAGAGGCAGGTGGATTTCTTAGTTTGAGGCCAGCCTAGTCTACAGAGTGAGTTCCAGGACAGCCAGGGCTACACAGAGAAACTCTGCCTCGAAAAACCAAAAAAAAAAAAAAAAAAAAAAAGGCTCAGCTGACATCAGGACAGTCTCTGGAAGATCAGACCAATTGAACCACTTGAATGAACTTCATAGCATGGGGGTTTAGACCATTCAGAGGTTCAGGTTAAGCTGTAAAGGAAAGAAGCCATTTGCAGTTAAGTATGAGAGATTTTTGTAAGCACAGAGACCAGGAGTCCTCTTTCTTTTACGTTTTCTGTTTCTGCTGGCCCTTGCCCACTGCCTAATTGCCTCTGCAAAGGGCTCTTGTCAGCTCCCTTTGGTTGGCCCCAGCTTTGTCCACTCTCAAAGTGGCTGCTTAAACTCCTCGACCATGGAATAGGCATCTCAAGTAGATAACACTCAGCTCTGGCTGTCCTCTCACCTGAGTTTGGTGGCTGCTGAGAATTTCGATGTCTTGCCAGCACAGAGATGACCCTTTGATTAGGGTCTGCATTAGAAAAGAGACAGGTGTGATAGCACAGTCCTTTACTCCCAGCACTCGGGAGGCAGAAGCAAGCAGATCTCTGTGAGTTCAAGGTTAGCACGGTCCATGCAGCTAGTTCAGGACAGCCAAGGCTACATGGAGAGACCTGTCTAAAAAGTAAATACATAAATGAAATTGCAACATGGGTATTTTGTAAATAATAGTTTTGTTCTTCAATGGACACTACTGTGTCATAACTTTGTTTTGTTTTGTTTTGTTTTTATTTTGTTTTTGTTTTTCAAGACAGGGTTTTTCTCTGTAGCATTGGCTGTCCTGGAACTCACTCTATAGACCAGGCTGTCCTTGAACTCACAGAAATCCACCTGTTTCCACCTCCTAAGTGTTAGAATTAAAGATGTGTGTTACCATGTCCAGCTCAAAACTTTTTTTAATGTGTATGATTGTTTTGCTTACACGTATGTGTCCTAAGAGTCTCTGGTGTCTTTGTAGGTCAGACGACAGTGTCAGCCCCCTTGGAACAGTGAAGGGTAGTTGTAAGCTATCATGTGTGTACTAAGAACCTCTACAAGAGCGACAGGTGGATAACTGCGCAGGCACTTATCCAGCCCCTGCTAGGACTCCTGTGGTAGATGTTTGTACAGGACCTAGCCATTCTATAAATTGTAATTTGTTAATTTTAATATGTGGTGTAATTCAGTTGTAGACCACTTACTCTAGAATGAATGAGGGCCTGGATTCAGTCACTGTCTGTGTGAGTGTGTGTGTGTGTGTGTGTGTGTGTCTGTGTCTGTGTGTGTGTCTGTGTATGTGTCTGTGTGTGTCTATGTGTGTGTAGTGTATGTGTCTGTCTATGTGTCTATCTCTGTGTCTGTGTGTGTGTCTGTGTATCTGTGTATGTCTGTGTATATCTGTGTGTATCTGCATATGTATCTGTGTGTGCCTGTGTGTGCATGCATGTGTGCGTGTGTTTTCTGAGTACTTTCTTTCTAGGTGTATGTAGATACTGAAGCCTGATTACACAGAAGTTAAACTGAGTTTCTAGGACCAGCTGGTTCTTTTTGTTTATATACATAATCGTTGAATCTATTTTTGTTTTGTTCTTTGGGGGAAAGATAACATCCTAATTTGAGAATTATCTTTTGAATTTGTTCCTCTATTAAAAAAATCAATACTGGGGGCTGGTGAGATGGCTCAGTGGGTAAGAGCACTGACTGCTCTTCTGAAGGTCGTGAGTTCAAATCCCAGCAACCACATGGTGGCTCATAACCATCCATAATGAAATCTGATACCCTCTTCTGTGTACTCATTTATAATAATAAATCTTAAAAAAAAAAAAAAAAGCTGGGCGTGGTGGTGTACGCCTTTAAAAAAAAAAATCAATACTGCCAGGCGGTGGTGGCGCATGCCTTTAGTCTCAGCACTTGAAAGGCAGAGGCAGGCGGATTTCTGAGTTCGAAGCCAGCCTGGTCTACAGAGTGAGTTCTAGGACAGCCAGGGACACACAGAGAAACCCTACCTTGAAAAAAAATCAATATGACTACACTTCTAGTACTAAATAGCAGAAAAGTCAGAGCCAACTTATTGAAAATGAAAATGAGTCCTCCCCCACCTGGTCTCATGCCAGTCATGATGGCACATTCTCATTTGACATTTCCTAGACATGCTCTGCTCTCAACTCTGATTTCTGTATTTGAATAAAAGTAATGAAATGGTTTGTAAGTGTGAGGAAGCAAATTGAACATCCAGCTCCCCCCTCAGTGATTTCGGGACCTCAGCATCTGTGATATGTGTAGGGTGTCTTTACAGAGATCAGTTCTCCATCCCTCTGTGTACTGTTTTTGGTTGGTTGGTTGGTTGGTTTTTTGTTTTGAGACAGGGTTTCTCTGTGTAGCCCTGGATGTCCTGAACTCACTCTGTAGACCAGGTTGGCCTCGAACTCAGAAATCCGCCTGCCTCTGCCTCCCAAGTGCTGGGATTAAAAGCATGCGCCACCATTGCCCAGCTTAGAATGAGACTTTTAATTTATTATTACTATTATTATTATTATTATTATTATTATTATTATTATTATTATTATTTCAGAATGGGAAACTAAAGCTCAAGCACATATCCCATTAAAGGCTCTTCCTAAACTCAAACAGGATGGAAGCCAAGCCATAAAATTGGAAGAGTCCTCTGACGACGACGACAACGGTGGCTTAGACAGGCAGCCAGTGTGTGCCTTCAGGAAGAGTCCCATTGATGAGGGAGACTTCAGTTTGAAGTCAGAGCTTTCACTAGAAGACCCTAGAGAAGAGTACCTTAGTAAATGTGATATATATAGAGATAATTTTGAAAAGCACACAAACCTAATTGTACAGTTTGATACCCAATCAGATGATAAAGCTTCTCTGCATAGTGAAAGCAAGCCAACGTTCAATAATGTCTCGTCTGCTGGTGTGGTGGCGCATGGGAAAATACTTCCTGGAGATAAGCCTTATTCATGTAATGTCTGTGGAAAAAAATTTAGAAAATACCCATCCCTCCTGGCACACCGAGATAACCATGCCAAAGAGAAATCTTATGAATGTGAAGAATGTGGTAAAGAATTTAAGCATCTATCATCCCTCATTGCCCATCAGAGGATGCACACTGGAGAAAAACCATACGAATGCCACCAGTGTGGAAAAGCCTTCAGTCAGCGCGCACACCTGACTATACACCAGAGAATTCATACTGGAGAAAAACCCTACAAGTGTGAGGACTGTGGGAAAGACTTCAGTCAGCGCGCACACCTCACCATCCATCAAAGGACACACACTGGAGAGAAACCGTATAAATGTTTGGAGTGTAGTAAAACCTTTAGCCATAGTTCATCCCTGATTAATCATCAGAGAGTTCATACTGGAGAAAAACCTTACATATGCAATGAATGTGGGAAAACTTTCAGCCAGAGCACACACCTTCTCCAACATCAAAAAATCCATACTGGGAAAAAGCCGTATAAGTGCAATGAGTGTTGGAAAGTGTTCAGCCAGAGCACTTACCTCATTCGACACCAGAGAATCCATTCTGGAGAGAAGTGCTACAAATGTACTGCATGTGGGAAGGCCTTTGCCCACTCCTCAACCCTCATCCAACATCAGACCACCCACACTGGAGAGAAATCCTATATCTGCAATGTGTGTGGGAAAGCCTTCAGCCAAAGCGCCAACCTTACCCAGCATCATAGAACACACACCGGAGAGAAACCGTACAAATGTGGTGTGTGTGGGAAAGCCTTCAGCCAGAGTGTGCACCTCACTCAGCACCAGAGGATTCACAATGGAGAAAAGCCCTTCAAATGTAATACCTGTGGGAAAGCATACAGACAAGGTGCAAATCTGACTCAGCATCAACGGGTCCACACTGGAGAGAAGCCCTACAAATGTCACCACTGTGGGAAGGCCTTTATCTACTCTTCATCGCTTAATCAACATCGGAGAACTCACACTGGAGAGAGACCCTATAAGTGTAGTCACTGTAACAAAGATTTTAGCCAGAGAACATGCCTTATTCAACACCAGAGGATTCACACAGGAGAAAAGCCCTACGGATGCCGCATATGTGGGAAAGCCTTCACCCAGAGTACAAATCTCATTCAACATCAGCGGGTTCATACGGGCGCCAGACATCGCAATTAACAGATGTGATAGACTTTGTTTATGCTTTAAAACTTGATTGCTTAAATTTCATTGTGTGCTGTGTCAAAATACCCAAAAGAAATCTGAAGAAGTGCAATATGCTAGATACCACAGTGTCAAAAAGCACCCTAAGTGGTCAGATGGCTCTCGTCCATTTGGATTTAGTGTGAGATTTAAAGCTCCATCACCTGGCTACCTTTTACCCGCTATCACTTGAATTCATTCCAGAAAGAAATACTAGGAAAGGACAAGTTATAAACCTGTGGTTCTTCAACTCTTCGTATATTTCAAGTACGTTTTATTGAGGCCTTAGGAGTATGCCTTGGGAAAGTGTCTGTCAAATGGGTCTCACACTAGGGAGTAATCCTGACATTATAGCAAAGAGGGTAGATGCTTTGGGGCCTTTGCTTCGTCCTACCTCTGAAGCCTTAAAATAAGGAAAAGGTCCCAATTTTGGCTCCCTCTTTTCCCATGGCAACTTCCATGTGAAGCCAGTATGGCTGGAGGAAAAGAGAGACCTGAAAAGCTCCTGAAAGATTTCTGGGTGACCACTGCTAACTACACTTTGTAGAAGTTAATAGGAAAAGAGGGCACTCTGATGAGATAGAGGATCAGTATATCCAAAACCCTAGACATGTACAAATTCAAACAGCCACAGACTAAACACCGCAGCCTAGAGTCATCTTTAGTACAACAGTATACTTAGTTTCACTTGGTTTTCACATCCAATGTCGCCATGAAGGAAAAGGCACAGTGTCTCCTTTTCTTCCTCACCTGGCTGTTAAATTGACAAGTTTTCCTATGGCTTTTATTGTAGCAAAGCAATTTCTTCCATTGAAACACACTTTTTGAGAGCCTATTGTGTTCAGGACACAAACATTATTATTATTATTATTATTATTATTATTATTAATTATTATTATTATTATTATTATTATTATTATTAATGGGTTTTCTTTAATGTAGGAGTGCTCTGTCTGCATATACACCTACATGCAAAAAGAGCACCAGATCCCATTACAGTTGTGAGCCACCATGTGGTTGCTGGGAATTGAACTCAGGACCTCTGGAAGAGCAGCCAGTGCTCTTAACTGCTGAGCCATCTCTCCAGCCCTGACACAGACTTCTTGATTGAACCATTTCAATTAACAAAGATCTTTAGAGTAAAGAGAAAGTAAGGACAAGCCCTTAACTATTTTGCCATGAAACAAGCATAATCCTACCTAAATGGGTTGCCCAATGCTACCATAAAGCCAAGTTGAGTGAAATGAACATGGCTACATAAGCAATTTGAGAATGAGTGATGGAGAGGGGGGTTGAGTCCAGTGCAGAGGTGGGAGAGAAAGCCAGGGTGGGAGGGAGATAAGCAAACAGCTCACGTGACATGAAATATAATTGCTCCCACTTTATCCAAGGAAACAATAGTGGCAAAAACAGAAAATAAGGCTACTTTAAGAAGCTAAAAAGAACATTATTTTCATGAATAATTAGAAGCCTAGTATTCTGCATATGAAAGTAAAATTTAAAAATTACACTTAATGTGTTAGGAAGACATTTCTGATCATTAATCAGGAATCACAAAATGATAACTGAGTCCATGGGTCATAGACAGTGTAAAAGGAAGACTGGCAGGAACCAATTTTTTAATTACTTTTTTCACAAACAGTAATTACAAACTGTAATTACAGTTTAGTTACTGTTGTATTTACTATCTGTAGTGTCACGCTCTCAAAATACTCAGCTGAGCTTCATCCTGCTCGTTCTTGTTCCTCCAGTGCCTTGCATAAGATCAATATATTGGCTAAATTGACAGTGAATTCTATAAATTGGAGTTGAGTAGTTGAGGTAGAATCACCGGCATGGAGACAAAATAGGCAGGACTGAAAGTAGCCTCAGTGTCCACTGTCCCGTCTAACAGTTTACTGTGAAATGACAGCTCAACAATGGAGACTCAGAAGTGGTGGGGCACCATTGCCCCAGGAAAGTTCCCTGAGCTAAACGAGAGGAAACAAGTTCTGGTGCCATAAATACCTAAGCTTATATTGACTATATAGCATCACTAGACACCACCACGGGCTGAAGAAAGGGTCGAGGCTATCCTTGCGGGAGTGTTTTATTAAGGAAATTGTCACTTTCTCCTTCCTAACATTAGTTATCTTGACTTTGTAGTATTCACAAAATACTGATTAAAAACATACTCAGATTATGCTTACTCCAGTTTTGTTAGGACTAACAGTGTGTTTATTGGATGATTTTTGATGTTGCTTCACGCCTTGATGACACTTCTTCCCGCTGGGATGAGTGTGGCTCAGTACAGGCCACAGAGTGGAACTTTGTGTCTCCCACCTTTGTTCATTTTATGTAAATAATGCATTTATAAAGTCTTCCACTGGTACACGAGCAAGTAAGGCTCCTATTAAAAGAAGAACAATGCAGAATCCTGTCTCTCTGCCTTTTCCCCATTTTAAAGTTGGCTGGTCCATGAGTGATTCAACCATCTTCAGCAAATATTTCCTACAACTTCTTCATAGGAGCATAGCTGAATATGTGAACAAGATTAAAATCGTAAAATCAAACCATACACACCACCTAGATTTTAAAGTTAATATTTTGCCATATTGAAAGGTAACTTAAAGACACTTCACCTCTAAATACATCTCATTAAAAGAAAATGTCATTCACCTAACTATAGTACCTCAAAGAAAATTGGGGAGTCCTTTCTAACATCTAAACACGAGTCCATTTCCTGATGCCCCTGCTGAGCTGGTCAGTGTCTGCATGTCCTCTGTTCTGATGGTTTCCTCTGCCTAGAACAGACTCTCCATTCTCTATTGTTTTCAGGGTGTGTTGATCATCACATTCAGGATTTAGCTGAGAGTCTCTACATGGCTTGCATGTGCTGCAGTATATGTCCTGAAGCTTCTATAAAGTAGAGGTTGAGGCCAAAGGCTTAACTGAGCTCCAGTTAAACATCTTTAACCATAGCATTTCACAGTTGCACTCCTCCTGCCTCACCAGAGCTCATGGCAAGACAACACGCTGTTGCAGATGTGACATTTGACTAATGAGGTTGTGACCTCCAGATCGTCCCAATGCAGTTCCTCCCATTATGGTTATCTGTCTGTGACTGGCACTTGGGTAGTGTGGCTGTTTTGTACCTACTCACATTGTCACCTAACAGTAACCCTTGCCTGCAGCAGCCTTCCCACCAAGGTCTACAAAACAAGTGTTTTTTCTATTGCTCTTTCCACATCTGCTGAGCGATATTCCGTAAGGAAGAATTTTCCTTCGTTAGCTGAAAATGCCTTAGAAGCAGGATTATGCTTCGCTCTTTTCCATTAATTAACCAGTTTAGGAGGTTTCTGTGTTCTCTACAGTGATGACAGATGAGTCTGTGTTAGTCTGTTACAGCCACCATCCCTGTGAGCCCTCCTGGCTTTGCATCCCCAGTCTCTGGATGATTTATTGCCTTCTCACATGATATCTCAAGCTCATCCTACACTTGCCCTGCCCCAAACTTGGATGGACACCACTCTTCTGAAATCCCTGGCTCCTTTTTTTTTTTTTTAAAGTAGCTGTTTAGAAACAAGATCTGGGCACTAACACACTGCAACTGGAGTGGCATAGCAAGCATTTCCAACCAACTTTATAAAGGAGAAATCCTGTCTTCACCCACTTCCTCAGTTATATAGAATCCAAGAATGTAATGAGGCATGCAATTTCACCAGTAGGGTAAGGAACAAACCACCAAGTCTCAAACACCAAAGTAATTGAAGAACAAATGTGCACACGGAAAGGAACAAGTATGGCCACAAAAGGTCTGGTGCAAGATTATCAGCCATTTGTTCAGGGGGGATGGAGTTTGTCAGTTCATCTGGCAGTGCATAGGGCAGTTACCAAAGCAAGCAGGTATATGCTCACCGCCACACTGTAACAATTACAATAGCTTTATAAGCTAGGAACACCTTCCTTCACCTTTAGTTGTGGTTTGGATTTGAACTGAGGGCCTCACAGGTTAAGCTAATGTTCTACCACTGAGCTACACCATCATACACCATCAGATCCCAACCCTTTTTCTCTCTCTGTCTCTGTCTCTCCCTGTCTCTGTCTCTGTCTCTATCTCTGCCTCTGTGTGTGTGTGTGTGTGTGTGTGTGTGATTAATTTGTGTATATGTTGATATGTACATATGGATGTGCAGGCCAAAGTTCTGTGTTGGATGTTTCCTTCTCTCAGTCATTCTCCACCTTATTTTTTTATTTATTTTTCTTATACATATGGGTATCTTGTTTGCTTGTACATCTGTGCACTGTATCCATGCAGCCCTGGCAGCAGCCAGGAGAGGGTATCAGATTCCCCTAGAACTGGAATTACAGATGGTTGTCAGCCACTATGTTGGTTCTAGGAATGGAACTCCGGTCCTCTAGTAGAGCAGCCAGTGCCCTTAACCGCTAAATCATCTCTCCAGTCCTCCACCCTATTTATTGAGTCTGTGTCTTTTCACAGATTCCCTTTGACTGGCTGGACAGCAAACCCTATATCCATGTGTGTCGAAGTCCTCAGCACCATGGTTGCAGCAAAAGCCAGTACTGTGGCCAAGGATGTGAACTCGGGTCTTCACAGCTGCCAGCAGGCCATCTCTCCAGCCCTACATCACAACTCTTAAGCTAGTTGTCTGAGGATCTGTTGAGTGCAAACATAAGCTGTGTTTTGTCTGTCTGAGACAGAGTCTCGCTGTCTAGCCCAGACTGGAACTCATTATCCTCGCCTCAGCCTCTACAGGCTAACATTATCGCCATGTACCACCAACAGGCGTAGCAATTGTTTGATTTTGATATTTAAACCTTTAGTATTTAAACCTTTAAGGTGTAATGACTCATTTTTGTTTTTTCTTGTATCTACTCCGTACATATGGCTGTAAATGGAATTTGCATCCTCCGTGTTACGCTTGCCAGGGATCTGTATTTCACCATGTCTCTTTGTCCCATTGAACACTAAAACCATTAAAAATGCCAGGCATGCGCACTTTGATGATAGATATAAAGTGTATGGAAAGGAAAGGTGAGCCTACCTGTTGAAGTGTCTTTTATAGGTCACATGACCTGAAACTAGCCAGGACAGATACTTTCTTTCCAGGATAGAATTTAGGATATGAAGTACTTCACAATTGAAGCACATTCACACATACATGAACACACTCATCTCCCCTTGGACTATATAGTGTTTCCCAAACTTGGTGAAGTTATCCCAGTACCCAGAAGAGCACTAACACAGGGAACTGCATAGAACGTGATATGGTGAAGAAAAGAACAGTATTTTGTGAAAACGAGGAACCCAAAATAGCAAAGGTCCAATCCTCCTGAGGCCTAGCTGCAAAGGCAAGGGCTAGCCATTTCCTCTCTCCCAGGGTGGAGACGGAGCTGTAGAGCGCTAGGAAGGGGAAAAGGCCGCTAGGAAGGGGAAAAGGCCAAACACTGTGGCCTGCCTTGAGGTGTTCAGTGCTGAAGTGGAAGGCCAGTGGGAGCTTGGACATAGTTCTGTTCTCTCCATGTCCAGAGGGGCAGGCTGTAAACCTTTGTTCCTTTTCGCATCCACTTCCCAGAACTGCCAGAACATTAGGCACAGCCTTGTTCCGCTTCCCTGTCAAGATGTGGCAAACTACTGCTGGATGGCAGATTAGGCTAAAAAGATTTTTACATTTTAAATGGTAGGAGGGGATAAATAACTCATGACATAAGAGAGGTGTGTGAAGCTGGACTATGAGTTCATGGCCAGCCCCGTCTACATATTGAGGAGTCCCAGGCCAGCCAGGGCTACCAATGAGACCCTGGAGAGAAGGGTGGGAGAGGAACTTCAGTGTCGATGTTTGGTTCACAGTCACATCCATTTGTTTAACTAGCGCCTGTGCTTTTGTGTGCGCTGTAATTGAATCAACCCATAGAGACCACAGAGCCGAGTATCTACTATCTAGCTCCTTACACCTTCACCAACGGTCTACACCACTGGGTGGGTATTTCTATTAGCTAAACCAGACCACAAAGTAATGAAAGGGCAGCCCTACTAGAGGAGGACAAGAGAGGAGATGGTGGCAGGAAATGAGTTAATCAGGAGAGCTATAACACGTGGAAGGGAGTTACTCAGGAATACACTCTGAAGCTCAAGTGAAGGCCACAGGTGGCAGCGCTGAGGAGAGCGCTGGGCATGCTATTCCACAGTCTGTCCTGCGTCAGGGATGCTGCCTGCCGGGGAAAGGGGTCGAGAACAGGAGTGGGCTTCCCTTCCAGTGGCTGCAGTTCACCGTGTCTGCCAGCCTTGTGAAAGTTAACTGTGGGCTCAAGCTTCACTGTGTGGACACGCGGTCTTGACATCCTTTCCTCCCTCTAACTCAGTCCTTCAAAGTCTACAAGGAAGGCAGCTTCTCGGATATGAGCCCCTTTTGCAATTCTTTGTGTGTTCTCTACCTTTCTCCAGCCAGGTCTCTCTCACCCGCCCATGGAGACCGCCTCCCGACAGACGCTAGGAAATGACAACCAACTCCTACTTCCAAAGTCACTCAAAAACCCTGAGATACTCTCTTCCCCAACCCCGCAACAAAGGATAGCTAAAGCCCGAAAGACCCCAGCCGGGATGCAAGGGCTGCTGGGACACTGGGAGGCCGAGAATGGAGTTCTGGGAAATGTGGTCCAATCTGCGTGGCATCACGGTCAGATCTCCTCCAGCCCTAGCGCCAGCCCTGGGGGAACCCGGTGTCCGCTTTGGTTAGTGCCAATCACAAATTTAACCGCAGACCCTAATCCCAGCATTTGAAAGGCTGGGGCAAGAGTATTGCAGTGAGTTCAAGGCCAACTACGATTCTGGAATAAGACCTTTTCTCAAAAGTCTGGGAAATGGCTCAGCAGTTAAGAACACACGCTGATTGCTTTTCCAGAAGACTCCAGTTTGATTCCCAGACTGTACATGATAACTCACAACTACTTGTAACCCCAGTTCAAGGGCGTCCATCGCCTTCTTCTGGCTTCACTCGAGGTGAGCTGCAACATGCAGACAAAACACACACCTAGACGAAAAATATAAGAAAAAATTTAAAAGTTATGAGAGATAGTTGAGCAGTAAAGTCCTTATAGCCCAAGCTATAGAATAGCGTTTAAGTCCCCAGTAACCATGTAAATGCCAAGTGGACCTGGTCAGTGGAGATGGGAACACTAGCTAGCCAGACTACTTTTCAACTAGCTGTGATTCAGGTTGAGAGAACAAGGTGCAGAGCCACCCAGAAAGACTTCCAACATCTACCAGGCCTCCTCACACAAGCACACATCCATGCATGCACCACACACAGACACCTAAAAAGAATTCATTGTGGAGGACCTGCTTTTTGTTAAGATCCTCTGAGAAGCTAACGGAAGAGGAGGTCCTCCCTGATCTTGGGGCACAGTCACATTGGCCGAGCTAGTTGAGAAGCCCAGCTCACAGGGATGGAGGTCCCTTTGATCAGATCTCTAACTGGACCACAGATGAGGTAATGAGAACCCAAATCTACTCCATCTTGGGACCGACCTCTGTTTAAAAAAAAAAAAAAAAAAAAAAAAAGCTTGAGAACTTGACCTGCAGCAGAACCCAAGTTGCATCCACGTACCATAAAAGATCTCATGGCTTGTCCTTGGCCAGAGTTACTCCCTAGTTACTTCCTAGCAACAGTTAATCAAAGATTAGTCTGATTGTTTCAGATGTACTTTCAGGCCATTTGTGATTGCATACGGTCTTGCTTCAGAGCACTCACCTGTCGGCTTATAGTTATTCTATTAGATGCTTATCAGAATGGGCACCCCCTCCCTTACCCCCTCATGCACTCCTATTTTCCTATAAAAACTTGTCCTACTGAGATAGATAGATAGATAGATAGATAGATAGATAGATAGATAGATGATAGATAAATTTCCCAGCCTGACTCTGTGTTGGTTTGGGTTTTTTTGCAGTTTATTTGACTCTGAATCCAAATAAGTTCTGCACTTTGAAGGTAATTGATATATCACTTAAATCTTTGTAAGTCCTAATATTTACTTCTGTTTTATTTCTTTCAGTATTCTTTTGTTTAGAGCACAGTTTTACATGGTGTTTGTTTGTTTGTTTGTTTGCTTGGGTTTTTTTGTTTTGTTTTTAAAGATTTTTATTTATTTATCATATGTAAGTACACTATAGCTGTCTTCAGACACACCACAAGAGGGCGTCAGATCTCATTACAGATGATTGTGAGCCACCATGTGGTTGCTGGGACTTGAACTCAGGCAGGACTTTTGGAAGAGCAGTCAGTGCTCTTATCCACTGAGCCATCTTGACAGTCCCATTTTTTTGCTTGTTTTGACACAGCATGTGCCACTGAGAGAAGAGATTTGATCTGTTAGAGATTGGCTCTAAGGCTTTGATTCAATCAGGAATCTGTGTGTCCAGACACTGAAGGTCCTTGTCCCCAATTGGTTTTTGATTGATCAATAAAGATACCAATGGAAGGACACTTAATACTGGTCAAAAGAAAAAATCTACCAAGATGAACTCTCGATTCTGAATATCTATGCTCCAAATGCAAGGACACCCACATTCATAAAAGAAACTTTACTAAAGCTCAAAGCTCACATTGCACCCCACACAATAATAGTGGGAGATTTCAACACCCTATTCCCAGCAATGGACAGATCATGGAAACAGAAACTAAACAGAGACACAATGAAACTAACACAAGTTATGAACCAAATAGATCTAACAGATATTTATAGAATATTTCATCCTAGAGCAAAAGAATATACCTTCTTCTCAGCACCTCATGGTACCTTCTCCAAAACTGACCATATAATTGGTCACAAAACAGGCCTCAACAGATACAAGAAGATTGAAATAATCCCATGCATTCTATCAGATCACCATGAACTAAGGTTGATCTTAAATACCAACAAAAGCAACAGAAAGCACACATACACACGGAAGCTGAACAATGCTCCACTCAATGATAACTTGGTCAAGAAAGAAATAAAGAACTTAAAGGCTTTTTAGAATTTAATGAAAATGAAGACACATCATACCAAAACTTATGGTTCACAATGAAAGCAGTAGTAAGAGGAAATCTCATAGCTCTAAGTGCCTCCAAAAAAATACTGAAGAGAATGCCAGGCAGTAGTGGCACACATCTTTAATTCCAGCACTTGGGAGGCAGAGACAGGTGGATTTTTGAGTTCGAAGCCAGCCTGGTCTACAGAGTGAGTTCCTGGACAGCCAGGGCTACACAGAGAAACCCTGTCTCAAAAAAACAAAAACTGAAGAGAGTGATGTAATAAAGTGAAAAAACAAAGCTGTAGAAACAAGGTTCTGGGAATATAGAAACCAAGTTTTTGCGAATATAGAAACAAAGTTCTGGGAATGTAGAAATAAAGTAAAACAAGGGGGCCATGTTCTAGCTCTTGTAAGCAGCAAGCAGTGTGGAAACAAAGTAGCAAGCAGCAGCTTCAGCCATTTGGCTAAGTGTTTTCTGAGAAGCACTAAGAAGCTGTGTTACAGAGATAGCCAAGGATATGTTGTAAAAACAAAGTTTTGATGGTCAGAATGTTGAGACAGAATGACCAGGTCATTCTGACTAAGCTAAATAAAAGCCAAAACAAAAAAACTGGTGGTCACAATGATGTGAAGGTCTACAAAAACAAGATTAGCAATTCTCGAAAGAATCCCCCAACTCCTCCTGTAGTGAATTTCAAAAAAGACCATAAACTGTCACCCTGACCTTGGTGATGACAATCCCCCCACCACCTAGTTACTCAGCCCCTTCCCAGAGACTTTTCAAGGCCAAGTACAGAGCTGGATAGGGAAGTTGGCTGACTAAGCCAAGAACAGCCCCCTGAGCAAGCTAACCAATACTTGATGAGATCCTTTGTCCTGTGTTCCACCAACTGGAGTAAGCCAGCTAGCCTTGTTGCAGGAATCTGCCCTCTGTAAAGTATAAAAGCTGTGTGCTTTCGGAGTTCGAGATTGATCCTCTCTGTGAGGGTGGGGAACCCCACGTATGTCAATCAATAAACCTCATGTCATTGCAACAATCTATTGTCAATCTGTGTTCTCTGGGTTGAGCCAAGATTACAGCAAGAGCTTGCACTAGCAGCTTGAGAGCACACCTGAAAGCTCTAGAACAAAAAGAAGCAAATAACACCCAAAAGGAGTAAACCACAGGAAATCAAACTCAGGGCTGAAATCAACCAAAATAGAAACAAAAACAACTATACGAAGAATCAACAAAACCAGGAGCTTGTTCTTTGAGAAAATCAACAACATAGATAAACACTTAGCCAGACTAACCAGAGGGCACAGAGACAGTATGCAAATTAATAAAATCAAAAATGAAAAAGGAGACATAACAATGAACTGTATCTTAAAATAATTATTCTGTTTATTGAATATTAACAGTTGAAAATATCAAAATCATGTTCTACAAGCATCAAAAAGTATTATTGATAATTTTTCTCACTGTGCTTGAAATTAGTATTTTCTTAATGTTTAAGTTCAAAGAGTTTTGCTATTTTGAAATTTTTAAAATATACTTACTGATAAAATAATTTCTCTTCTAGAAACACTGACAATCTTTTTTAAATAAACTGATTGTTAGGCAATGTACACAGATATATGATGTGTTTTAAATACTCTCTCACTATGTCAGGTGGTATCATATAATTTGAATATATTTCTTTTTTTTAAGATTTTTATTATTATATGTAAGTACACTATAGCTGTCTTCAGGCATACCAGAAGAAGGCGTCAGATCTCATTATCGATGGTTGTGAGTCACCACGTGGTTGCTAGGATTTGAACTCAGGACCTTCAGAAGAGTAGTCAGTGCTCTTACCTGCTGAGCCATCTCTCCAGCCCCTTGAATATATTTCTTAATGATTCATTTTTAATATTTTATGCTCTTTTACTCTGCTTAATTCCCAAAGAATATTTTGTATGTTTTGAAACAATTTAGTATTCAACATTAGACATAGGATCCTTAGTTATAGATAGTATTAAATATTTATTAGAGTATGACAGAATATGAATATAAAAGTTGAACAAATTTTTTATGTATTATTAGATTCTCAAAATACTCATTATTAATATTTTTGATGTATGAAATACATTTAAATAATAAGAAAATTAAGGAAAAAAAGAAAATATTAAAATCATGTTCTACAAAAAAAAGTGCTTGGTGACAGGAGCCTGATACAGCTGTCTCCTGAGAGGCTCTGCCAGATCCTAACCAAAACAGATGGGGATGCTCGAAACCAACCATCAGACTGAGCACACTGACTCCAATGGGGGAGTTAGGGGAAGGACTGAAGGAGCTGAAGGGGCCTTATCTAGCATCAGTGGGAGGAGGGGCCCTTGGTCCTGTGAAGGCTTGATGCCCCAATGTAGAGGAATGCTAGGGCAGTGAGGTGGGAGTGGGTGGGTGGGTGGGTGAGCACCCTCATAGAAGCATGGGGATGGGATAGGGGGGTGGCAGAGGAGAAACCGGGAAAGAGGATAACATTTGAAATGAAAATAAATAAGATTTCCAATTAAAAAAATAAAAATAAAAATCATTCTGAATATATGAAAAAAGGAACACACATGTACACACATAAATGAATAAATAAATGTAAAACTTTTTGTTTGTTTGTTTTCGAGACAGGGTTTCTCTGTGTAGCCCTGGTTGTCCTGGAACTCTCTCTGTAGAACAGGCTGGCCTCTAACTCAGAAATCTGCCTGCCTCTGCCTCCCAAGTGCTGGGATCAAAGGTGTGCACCACCACTGCCCAGCTAAACGTAAAAATGTTAAATTAAAATACTTTTTAAAACTATTTTTGTGCTTAGAGAATCCTACCAGGGACATACAGTTAAATTGGCATATCTTAAAGTTAGCTGAAATCATTTCACTTTGAGAACTATAACACCAAACCATATACACGGCATACTAAATTTCCATCTTCTTAACCTATGGGATGTGTCGTATGGAGTCATATAATTAAATGTGAAGGTTGTGAATTGGTGATAATAATGTGGTTCTGAATGCACAGTGACTTAAAAAAAATGAATTTAAATTCAAACATGTGGTGAATCAGAGCTGTTTCTGGCAGGGCTGGCATACGTCACAATTTCATTGCAGCCTTCGTCCTGAACATACAACAACATGCCTGCTTTGGACTGAGCACACCATCATGCTATGCAGCACAAACAGACACTGACTCATACACCTCGGCTCAGATTTAGAACTATCTATCATATGTTACGAATTGCAGGGTTTTAACGTACATACAAAATTTTCAGTTCTGGTTTTTACAAACATGGTTTGAGCACAGCAAAATCTGAGTGTTTCCCAGCATTGTTCCTAGTGTGTTTCAAATTAGTATATCCTTGGATCAGGTGTATAAAAATATTTAATTTTTAAAATGCTTGTGGAGCGGCCATCTTCTTTTTTTTTTTTTTTTTTTTTTTTTTTTTTTTTTTTTTTTTTTTTCTTTTTTTTTTTTTTTTTTTTTTTTTTTTTTATTTTTTTTGTGGGTAAAATTTTTTTGTTTTAATTTTTCTTTATTTGTTTTATTTA
>JADRCD010211849.1:24202-39763 GCA_019843815.1 Montemys delectorum | reverse complement strand
GTGTTAGAAACCCTGGGCTGGCTGATTCACAGGAATCTTTCCAAATTTAACACAACAGAGCTTTATGCAGCATTATTCTCCTAAATGCTTCATAAACAGTGTTGCAATCAGTATTTATAACAATCCTTTGAAGCAGGAATAAAAAGCTTCATTTTATGAGGTTCAATCTCAAAAGTCAAATAAATAAAATAACTGCCTATAAGGTCCATGTCATTGAGTGCTTTATTGAAATAAAGCCTAGTTCTGTTCAGATGATGATTTCAAAGTCTCCTAGGACAGGCCTTCCAGTACGCAATTATTTTTACCATATTACTGAATAAATAATATATTTCAGTCTGTTGTGTTAATTACTGATATTAGTATTACTATGCATTTTTTAATAAAAAATTGTAAACAAGGCTATAAAGATGTTTCAGCATTTAAGAGAACTTGCTGCCCTTGCAGAGGACCTGAATTTGGTTTTCAGCACCAATGCGGGCACTCACAACCTCGTGTACCTCCAGTTCCAGGGCATCTGTTGCCCTCTTCTGGCTACCACAGACACCAGCAACATACAGTACACACAACACACACAGACACACACATATGCATACACACACACACACACATACATGCACACACACACACATGCAGGCGCGCGCACACACACACACACACACACACACACACACTAAAGTTAAGCTAAATTTTAAAAGAAATACAAAATTGAATATAGAAAGGCAAAGGGATTTACTAAAACCTATAATTGCAGCATAAAAGACAACTTAGTGTATGGCATAAATACCTCTCATTTCTCTTTAGTAAAACTTGGATTGTGCTGCAGATAATGCTAGAGAAAAGAAGCCATAGTTCATCCTTAATGTTTTTCCTTAATTATTCTGAGTTTAAATTCCATCAGTGATGAGTCTGCCTTGATCACATGCAACTTCTAAACACTGTCAACCAATTCCCTTCACATCCCTTCTCACTTGTACCTCATATCTCTGAGTTAATCCTAAGTGTGCCCAATCCTGTCACCTATTGGGGCGTCCTCATCTTTCAGAGGTTAGCTTGGACAGGAACAATTCCATACCCCAACCACAAGGGTATTACAGTTCCCATGCATTCATGTTAATTAGCTGGCTGTGCAGACCACTGGCCACGCCCAAGTCACAAGGTGCAATTCAGTGTGGCAATCAACTTAGAGAAACTGCCTAGGAAGTTTCTTATACTGGAGAGTGTGACTTATTTTTATCTAGACCCTACTATTGCCTGGAACACAATATTTAAGGAGTTTGCCTGATAGTTAGGAACCGGTCCCTCTCATCCCCCTCCCATTCATGTGGATGAGATAAAAGCCAAAGGGTAATAAAATTGGCATTTCAAATATATATAGTGAGTATCAAAAGAATTCATGTGCAGGAAAGATATTTCTTGGCTCAACTTCTATAAAAAAAAAAAAAAAAGCATCCATTGAGTACTTGCAGAGTAGGTACCCATAAATTGTCACCAAGAATAATTCAAAATGATGAATGGATAGTACCTCATTAAGTGGATAGACTCCTGCAGGTACAGATTTGTAGGTTAAGTGGTTAAAAAAAATTACTCACCAAAACCAGGAAGTGGATATGTATAAAATAAGGCCAGACTTCCTTCACATAAAAATACGCAGTGAATACCCTGTCTCTCTGTCTCGGTCCCTCTACCTCTCCTCCCCTTTTTGTCTCACCACCCCATCACACACTTCCTCGTCCACCCTCTCCTCTCCTTTTAATGAGAGAAGGTCTCTTGTATCTCAACCTATATTCAGATTCCTATTTAACCAAACATTACCTCACATTTCTGTTCCTCCAAAGTGCTGGAGTTACTAGCAATGAAACCATTCTGGATTTTTGTCTGCTATAACAGCCCACAGCTGGAAGCCAGGGCTTGGAGATGCTAGGCAATCATTCTGCCTTCTGAGCCAAACCCTACTTCCATTTTTGTTTGACTGGAAGTGCTAAACACAATTAGACTTATTTCAAAATGAGCCTTCCCCGTGACAAAGGCTCAGTTGGGGGATAGTAGCAGAAAGGGGTGAATTTTTGCTAAAATAGAAAATGTGAACTACCTATATGTAAAGGGCAAGAAAAATATCAGATTTGAACGAATCTTTTTCTACAGGAGAAATTCTGTCATGATATGTTGGGCTTTAGAACATAAATAGTATGTTGAAATCATACCTTAGGTTAAAATCCTGTTTTAGTGTCATATTTAGAGGATTCTATGTCTTTATCACTCTATGAACCCTCAAAGTAGTTTTAAAGAAATACAGGCTTAAAATTTCAAATAAATCCAAATAAAATTTAAAATTAATTATATTTCAAATTTGTATTCTAGATATGAAATGTGTTTTGAAACATTGAGCATTATGCTGCTTTAAGGATTACTTTGTATATTTATGTTGTTGGCTTTTAGGGTTTATTTTCATAACTTCTTAGTCTCTGCAGGCAGGAAGCCTCAATAACTTACTGGCTGTCTCTGCTGACATCTTATGTGTTGCCAGTAAACACCGACTGGATATAACTTTTCTCCATTAAGCATTGGTCTTTCCCAGTAAAAAAAAAAAAATGTTTATTTGGGAGTGAGTTTCCTTCCTTAGAGTACACTGGCAATTTGTTTATCATAAAGAAGAACCCAGTAATTATCTCTCAGCATTTCTGCGTTGGCCTTCTATCTCCAGTCTGCCTGTTAGACCAAATATGGCCACGAGAGATTTGAATGAACCATTGTCACAGTGTGCCTCCACAGTGAACTAGTGACAGGTCTTCACCATCGTCCAGGTGACCTACCGTGCAGGGGCTGGTTTGGGATGACAGACCAAGTCTGTGAGTCAAACCATCATGATGCTTAGACTGTTACAGACCAAAGCCGCGCTTCTCAGGCGCACATCCAGACACTAGATAGCTTCACAAACCTTTTACGCAGAACACCAGCCTCCCACTTCAGTCAGTCATACTACTCCTGGTAATATTTGTAGAGGTCTTTTCGAGGTCCCCAGTACAATGCATGTGTCCATTATCCTATTAGGCAGGCTTCATTCCCTTTGAAGCTAAATCTCGCAGATGCTAAGCTATGTTGCAACTCACTATCCGGGCACATTTAGGGTGAAAATTCTGTACATCTTCTTGGGAGGAACAATCAGAGAGCCACATTGTGAAGATGAAGAAGTGACATAAGCACCACTGTGAACATAAGGGTTTTTTTTTTTTTTTTTTTTTTTTGTCAGCAGTTCCTCTCTCTACCTGTGAGTAGGCAGGTCTAGTCTCTAAGAACCTGTAAGGCCCTCTTTTCTAAAACAATACCTGAGTCCCCGAAGGCGAGGCCGGCAAGGTGCTATGTAATTTCACAGAGGCCCAGGCTGAGTCCACACAGTGAGAAGGGCTTTTGTAGAAGGCCTTTGTTTCAGCCGTTCTGAAATTTCCTTTGAGCATTTTATGATACATTTGTCTACTTCCGAGTTTTTACTTCCTCCTGATCAATATGAGCGAGAACGTTGCTGCTTCGCCAGGGTATGGATGGACTCTAAATGCTGCTTGTGCAAATACCCATCCATACAAACTAAAAATGGGCACAAAACCCTCTGCATGCTCAATCGGCTCTCACTGTATACACTCAGGGAACGACTATCACATAACCTAAGGTTACAGGTACCATCCTGGGGCTCAATCAGTCTCTCAAGGGCTTGAGTCCCAAATCCACCTCAGTGGACAAACAAAAACCTTCCAGGTTTTACCTGACAAGCATACTGCTTATGATTTGGGGGGATTATATTCATTTTCAGCATTAATTTCATAGAATAAGCAAAAACATCCAACTTTGTTTACTAATTTTATACTCATCTGTTCTTTTAATATCCTGTCTTGGTTCTCTAGTTATAACATAGACGAACCTGAAGTTTGCTAGGAACATTTGCCATTAGCTTCTTCTGAAAAAAAAAATTAAATTTGAGGATAATCCTACCTCCAGAGCTTATGCTGTTCCTGGCCATTGACTGTGACAGCGGAAAGCTCATCTGAAGGCACTAGAGCATCCCATCTAAAAGCATAAAACATATTACATTTCATGAAAAAGCTAATTCAGATTGTTTAATTCTGGTAATATTGCCTCTGTCACCTTCAAAATCAAAATGTTCTTTCCTGTTATTATAAGGAAAACAACCAAATTGCTAAAAAACCCATTTGAATACACAGCTGCCTTATGTTGCATACTAATTTGATTAAAAACATCCGTGCCTCACCAGCATTTTTATATACAACACATTGGTAAATTTAACAAAGGCTATTGAAAAATATATGTATTTGATGAGGTTTTGATGACCAGAGCCCACAGCACTGACCGCTGCCTCTCCGGACAGCGCAGCAAGATCTTCCTGGCTATCGTGGAAGGGAAGCATGAAACAATTGCCAAGCTGTATTTGTTTGCTCACTGCTTTGGGCACCGAGCCAACCTCATTGCAAATAACTGCATTAGCCAAGTGTATCCAAATTATTACAACGCAGCGTCCATCTCAGTTATTGCTGCTGAGGCATTTTCTGAATCTTCGTGTCACTAGGAAACATTTATTTGAAGGGTGAGCATCACATAAATTCAGGTCCACTTGAATTTATGGAAAAGTGAGATGGTTCCTTTCACAAGTGGTTTTATATTTGTTTCCTGTGCCTGTGAGAAGGAGTCTCTATGAAGTAATTGCTGTTTGGCTCTCACTAAGTCAGAATAGTTTCTGACCCTTATCAGAACATTTGTCTTTGTAGAATTTTGCAATTTTTCCCCTTCTTATGTCATCATTTATTTCTCAAGATATTTTTCCAGCATGCTTTTATGCAGTATCTGTCTACATTGTAACTGTTATTGACATAGCATCTCACAATAATTGTGAGGCGTCAATGCAATTGGTAACCAGGAAAAGCCAAGCTGTACAACTGAATAATGAGTATTTAGAAAATTTGCTCCTTCATACGTGAGCCACAGCCTAGGTCTGCATAGAGAACACACATCCTAGGTCCTTCTTGACGGCCATTCTAGTGAATCTGTACCTCAATGAGTATGTTTCCTTATTCCCTAGCAATGGGTATGTTATCTCAGGATACACACTGGAATGCTTTTATGCAATATCTCAGCTTTTATGCAAACTCCCAGCCCATGAGGCTGCTGAGTAGATGTGAAAACAAACTGGTCCAGCAGAAAGCATCCTGGATCCCTTCTTCTTTCCGCTTGTGATGTATGTGTACGGCACACCATTGGGTTCTAATTATTTTGGCATCCACCTCTACTTTAAAAGCATCTGATTTACATATAAAGCCCCCACTAGCTCTTCCACAGCGTGCATGACACAAGTTGGCACCACTTTCTTCTTAATATCTTGATTAATAATTTCATATCCTGTGATATGGGAAACAACAGTATCTCTCTAGGGTGTGTCTTCAAGACCATCCATAGAACTAGACTATAAATCATTGCAAATGACTCCAGCCTTGAAATATCAACTTTACAGTTAGTGCGCGGGATCATGTGGCTCTTTGGTTCCCCACCACCACCACCACCACCACCACCAATGAGATAGTCTTTTGAAAATATTTTAAAAGAGTAGGAAAATGAACATAGTTTTGTTTGCCTGAAAAATTGCAGTGAATGATACAAGTGTATTTCAAAGAGTTTTGTTTGGTTTGGTTTGGTTTTTCATGCTTTATAGTTTTTATTTTTGGCTCAGGTACTTATTGTCTTAAAGAACTGTCTCTTCAACTTTTCTTTATATGTTTACGTATGTGTCAGTGCCCATGGAGGCCAAAAGAGGGTATCAGATTCCCTGGGACTGGAGTTGTAATCAGTTTGAGCAGTCACATGGGTGTGGAGAACCAAACCCAGGTCCTCTTTCTACAAGAGCAGCCAGTGTTCGTCACCACTCAGCTGTTCCTGTCTCCAAAGGCCTAATTCCACTAACATTGACTTCAGATTCAGCAAATACTTTATTTGGTCTGAGTTTTTCACTTATAGACTTTTCGGTGCTCCTTGAAATTAATCCTGTGAAGAAAAGCTGGGCGGGGACTTCTCAGATCCTTCTCTTATTGTCCTTTTGTCAGATGTGTCGAGCCACATCTGTCAAAGCCATACATAGCAAGCGCCTCTCCAGGCAGCACTTGTCAAGTGCTTGAGGAATGTTCTGAGAACTCAGAAGCATTTACATTCCAAGCCAGCTGTGAAACAGTTAATTAAGACATGCAAGTCCAAACATAAACATTTTAAGTATTTCTTTTATTTTTGAAATTAGGATATAATTACATTTCCCTCCTTCAATTTTCCCTCTTCAAATACTCTTGTATATCCCTCTCCTCTCTCTTCCATATTCACAATATCTTTTCACTAATTATAATTGCACACACACACACACACACACACACACACACTCCTAAGCATAACCTGCTCATTCTGTGTAATGTTACTTGTATGAATGTTGTCAGTGCTAACTATTTGGTATTGGATAACCACTTGGTAAGACCATTTCTCCCACTCTCAGCATTCCTTGGTTGCCTGTATTTTTGCGTGGGGATTATGCCTCTATTAATGTCAGAAGCTACACTTATAGTCTCGCCAACATGACGACATAAACCTGAGCTGAGCTGAACAAGAACTGCAACAGTAGGCATACCAAAGTGTACAGGGGAAAGCTATCAATGTTTTAAAGAATAGGTTCCAAGCTAACAGATGACATGAGAATTACCTTTCCTTAGGGCAATGTACGAAATAATATTTTTTTCAATTAGATAAGTATGTGTGAGCATATAATTATATACATTGTCTAAATCATATGAAATCAAATGCATGTGTGTTTTTACTTTATAGGAAATGTAAATTTTACATGAAATTTATCATGTAATAGAACACTGTTGATTTATATCTTTTAAAAAAAACAATGATTATCTTATGTATGCATGTATATGGATGTGTGTCTGTGGTGGGGGGTGGGTATTTGTGTGCAAATGCCAACAGAGGCTGGAAGAGGGGTTGAATTCTCTGTAGCTGGAACTGTAGGCTGATGTTACTATTCTAGTATTGTTGGGAAAACAACTGGGGTGTCTGGAGGAATAGCACGTGCTCCTAAGCACTGAGTCAACTCTCTAGCCACTATTTGGTTAGAGACTCTGCCAATGACCTAAGATTAATTTGATGTCCATCATTTCTTCTTGACCAACAGAACTCAGGTGATGCTGTGTCATCTACTTACTGATCTTAGAAACTTCCATCCTCAGACTTGTTCTTTTATACTGGGGAGTGCAAACATCACGTTTCTATTAACACAACCACAAGTTCACAAAGAGTATCTTGAGCAAGTGCTTTCCTTCGAGACAGATCACCTGGCTTAGAGAACCCTCAAAGAAGTTTCAAACTGGAGGAGAGAGTGACCTCTTTCCCCACTAGGCCTTCCCCAGATGGCCGTGCAGAGGGCTGAGGGCTGAGGACGCAGCTGAGTGCTACAGCTCCTCACCCCGCGGGTACAAGGCCCCAAGTTCAGTCCCAGCCCTCAGGAAGCCAAGAGCTCGCTCATTTGAAGCTCATGCTTTTTGCTGCTTGGTGTAAAACTTGTAGGAAGATTTTTGAGTTTACAAGGAGACGTGAAGATTAGGGCATTTCAGTTTGGAAGTACCTCTTTTCATTTCACAGATGAACAAACACTTGAAGGCCCTAAGCAATATTTGTCCAGAAAGAAAAAAAAAAATAAAAACTTCCCGGCAGATGGATTAAGTAGACAAACTTTTACCCATAAAAAGTGTTTTATGTCTTTAAAGATGTACAAATTAGAGGCTTTGGTTGGGAATTATGTATTCTTATACTTACACACACACACACACACACACACACACACAGAGAGAGAGAGAGAGAGAGAGAGAGAGAGAGAGAGAGAGAGAGAGCTACTAAAATTCAGATATATCACAGAAATGAACCCCAAAATGCACGTTTTTCACTTTGTAACGTATCAGTGAGAACTATAGATGCAGATGTTATGAAGGCAGGACCACACTTAGGGAAGCCATATTAATTAATATGCGCCCTGGGATACTGCCACCCTAAGGTCCGACTTCACTTTTCCTTTATTGGGCTGTTCGTATTTTTCCCTCCCAATTCTGCTCTGATTATTTAGCTGACTGAAGCAACTAAAGTAGGAGAAGTTGCAACATCTTTGCTCTTACAGTTGATTTAAAGTAGCATAAAGGCAGGAGACAGTTCTGCCATTATACAATGCTTACAACATAATTATGTGTGTCACTTGACATTGCCAAAAACATATACATATAAAAAAAAAACACAGCTTCATCCCTAATGTAGTGATTTAAGCATACGGACAGGGCAGTGTGGAAGCACACTTGCAGTAAAGCGAAAAGGCATACGCTTGGGGAGAGGGAGCCAGATTATGAATTACGCCTAATTATGAATTAGGCGTTACTAACCTTATGATTTTACTCGATTAAAAAAAAACTCCACATTCTGAGTATTAAAGTAGCCTACTCAGCAACAAGGGGATTACTTCGTTTAACATTGAGTTTTAGATTTTTCATTATGATTTTGTTGTAAAAAAAAAATGTTTCATTTTTGTTGTTCTGTTTGGTTTTTGAGATTAGGCCTCAAAACGCCCTGATATTTGTGACAATACTCTAGACTGGCCTTTAGTTAACAATGACTTATCTGCCTCAGCTCCTCGGAGTTGGGTTTCAGGTGAGTAGCAGCATGCCCAGCGTCTCCTAAAATAGTTTAAGTGTTACGCTCCACCCACTAGAGTCTGAAATGACTATTCCCCTGTTTGCACATAAGTAGCTTGGTTGTAGAAAAGTTTTTCATTTTTAATAAGTATCTGGGTGCTCCTCTCTTATTAAACCCAAACAGTGACATATGCAGAAACTGTTCTCAACAGATGAGTTCTGGGTACAAAGACCCAGAATATAAAACTGATCCTAAGGGGTGGGGTGGGGTGTGGTCACACGCCTCGGTCACAGCCTTGAAGAATCTTGGCCATATGCCCTTTGAAAAATTACCAGTGTGACCAGGATTAAAAAAAAACCTTAAGATTTTTACACTGAGAATCAAATAGAAGATATTTAAACAGTTTTTAAATTCACTCACTTCTTTGAAAATAAGGTAAAACTCCCTCCTCCTCCTCCTCCTCCTCCTCCTGATTCAGCTTCTCCTAAATGGACATATTTATTCCATGCCCCCGAGCACTAGCTAATGATTTCTATGCATCTGTAGGCTTTTCTGTGGAGTTTTGGAGACTTCCACACTAGAGCTAAGACACTGATGATCTGTTTGTTAGTCGTCGATGAATTTTCTCTCAGAAGACATCAGACGATGTGAACATTTTAGCTCTCTACAACTACGTGTAACAGAGTTGCTTTACGATACCTGAGAATCCATACAAACGGAGGACTGAGTAAGTGAGATGAAGTTTATTAGTTTATCCAGGTGTTGGCATAAATTTGAGTTAGACTCCAGTAGTCCAGCCATAGGAACCTAACTTAGAGTAACAATTATCTTCAGGTTCTCCACAGAACCAGTAGAGTAAGGTCCACTAATCTTAAGTTCTCATTTAGCAGTTGTCATTGAATATCTACTTTATAGTCTGAGTTCTAAAGACTCAGAAAGACTACAAGACATGTAATCTACATCATGGGTCTTAACATTTCTTAATATGATTCACTATATTTTGAGCATAGTTCATTATTAATCAATCTCTGCAACAATCCAGCACTAAGTATAACTTACAGAAATATATTACTTATCTTCCATAATTGTTTTAGACAAAACTCAGGTAAATTTAGACTTTAAGCAGTTAAGAAATGTATTTGCGCTGGGCGGTCGTGGCTCATGCCTTTAATCCCAGCACTTGGGAGGCAGAGGCAGGCAGATTTCTGAGTTCGAGGCCAGCCTGATCTACAGAGTGAGTTGTTCCAGGACAGCCAGGGCAATACAGAGAAACCCTGTCTCAAAAAACAAAAAACAAAAAACAATATATATATATATATATATATATATATGCTTTGTTTACATATATAAATATAAGTAATACAAACAATTCATTTGAGAACTTTCATGTGCTTAACTTAGATTGCTCTAGAAAAATTCTGATTCAAATTCCAAACCCCTTAATTATCATCCTGAACACCATGAATGTGACTGTATTTGACTTTCCAGTGAGCTGTCTCAGGCCACATGCTTTCAATAGTTGTACTGAGCTGTTCTGAAACAAGTGGGAAAGACTCAAATATTGTGTGAGACAAGTGCTAATAAGTCATGGAATTTGTTCTTAAAAAATCCTCAAAATTATATGGTTGCTGAAGTGCTTAATTATTAGTACTGGACTATAACAGTTCCTTTCCCAATGTTATTGCTCAGGTAGATTCACAGAAGAGAGAGAGAGAGGGAGACAGAGAGAGAGAGAGAGACTCAAATACTCATACTATTTAATTTTGTAAATGCTGAAATCAGAGTTAACATTCACCACATACTGCTCTAACCTCTCTAAAGAAATTGATTTAGTGTTTATCACTATGCACTTAAAGAGATACCACCCAGCTACCCTTTGAAAGCCAAAATCCCAAGCCATGCTTGATACACTGTAGGTTTCATGCTCTACATCTATTTTCTTTTTTTTTTTTAGTGGATATTTTCTTAATTTACATTTCAAATGTTATCCCCTTTCCTGGTTTCCCCCCTCCCGGAAACCCCCATCCCCTTCCCCCTTCCCCTGCTTCTGTGAGGGTGCTCCCCCACCCACTCACCCACATCTGCCTCCCTGACCTTGAATTCTCCTACACTAGGGCATCCATTGAGCCCTCACAGGACCAAGGGCCTCTCCACCCATTGATATCTAACAAGGCCATCCTCTGCTATATATGAGGCTGGAGCCATGGGTCGCTTCTTGTGTACTTCTTGGTTGGTAGCTTAGTCCTTGGGAGCTCAGGGTGGAGGGGGTGGGGAGGATTGGTTGGTTGATACTGTTGTTCTTCTTGAATTCATGAAATTCTTAGGCAAATGGATAGAACTAGAAAATATCATCCTGAGTGAAATAATCCAACCACAAAAGAAGACATGGTATACTCTCACTGATAAGTGGGTATTAGCCCAAAAGCTTGGAATACCCAAGATACAATTTGCAGACTACAGGAAGCTCAAGAAGATGGAAGACCAAAGTGTGGGTGTTTCTGTCCTTCTTAGAAAAGGGAACAAAATACTCATGGGTGCAAACACAGAGACAAAGTGTAGAGCAGAGACAGAGGGAAAGGCCACCCAGAGACTGCCCCACCTGGGGATCTATCCTGTATACAGTTACCAAATCCAGACACTATTGTGGATGCCAAGAAGTGCTTGCTGAAAGGAGCCTCAAATGGCTGTCTCCTGAGAAGTTCTGCCAGAGCCTGACAAATACAGAGGTGGATGCTAGCAGCCAATCATTAGACTGAGGACAGGGTCCCCAGTGGAGGAGTTAGAGAAAGGACTGAAGGAGCTGAAGGGGTTTGCAACCCATAGGAAGCACAACAATATCAAGATGCTCTCCACCTTTATGGCAGAATACTGGTTTGCCAGGTTCAACGTTGTATTCGGTGAAGATGTCTGCTAGAATTTCAGTGTGCCTCTAACAAGACTATCAGAACAAGCATTTGGATGCTAAACCTTTTCAGAGAAAACCGTGCAATAGTAAAGAAGACATTTGCTACTAGACCTTCCTTTATATACGATCTCCAGTGCTACTTGTCGTATATCACATTTTAAGGCAAGATGGATGCTGTCTTTTGGATAATTATCCCCAACAGCTTCTCTCCTGTGTTGAAGATGTGATCCTTACCCAGTGGCTTTGTTAAAAGCAAGTGGAAGCCTTAAGAGAGCCTGGTGGGAGATCTTAGTGGACCTTAGTGGGAACGTGCCCTCAAAGGAGATTGTGGCTTGATATTGTCCTATCTTCATTCGATGTCAGACTGTACTGTAATGTTCGGCGCTTCCTCTGTGCACATCCTAACATGTGCTCGTGAGTATGGGGCCTGCCTGGTTTGTGCTTGATATACTCAGGGACACTCCACTGGAGAAAACTCATTTTCCCTTTGTGACTTGGTATCAACTGTCTTGGTTAAGGGTGGAAGCCCTGTGTTCACTTTTCCCTCCCAGTTAGGACATGCCTGACGTTATGGTTGAAAGCAAGTGAAAGAAGGTGGGTGATGTGTTTACCACAGACCACTAGTCAAACAAGTAGCATTTTGTGTATTTCAACCGAGGCATAATCTTAAAATATTTAGATATGGAACTGAAAGTGGCAGTAGCAGAGTATGAAAATATATACAAGAGAAAAGAAATGATTAGTAGAAAATGATTCAGAACACATGTGCATGTCGGAGGTTTTAGGACCAGCTCAGAATACACAAAGTTTGTAGGCAAAATTGACAAGCTGTCGACTGTGTTCTGCCAATAGTGGTATTTGTGCTTAGATTTCTGTGTCTGAGGCAGCGCTGTGTTCCTATGTTGTGTCACTTAAACTAGAGGACCTGTGATGAGCCTCCAGGTGGCAGTGGCTTTATTGCAGTGGCTTCTGTGACTTCTTGGAATCAGTCCCACAGGAGACATAGTAAAACTTCACGTCCACCTTGCTGGATATGCAGTGGGGCTTCATAAACACGAAGTGTTAGTTCCCGCTGACATGTAAGATGCACACTTGAAGGTATCCGTTTTTAAAAAGAAATTCTGGTGTTCTGGCATACAGCAGCCCAGAGGCACACATGATTTTAAAATAGTAACAGTACACAATCCTGTTTTACTTTTAGAAAAGCTGGTATAGGACTCAAGAGGTGATACTGTGGGTCGAGCACTCGCTGGTCAAGCACCAGGAGTAGAGTTTGCATCTTTAGCACCAACATAAATGCTGAGTGGGCAAGGCAGAGAATCCCTGCGCAAGCTGGCTAGCTAGATGAGCCTAATCTGTGAACGCCTGGATCAGCATGATACCCTACCTCTAATCGCAAGCTAGAGACTGAATGAGGATGTCACCTACTATTACTCTCCGACAGCCACATGCACACATGCATATGGATAGATGCACACATTCACAGACATGTATGCTGAAAGATATGCTAACATGTATATACAGCTGCACACATACCATATATGTATGCTTTCACAGACAGATAAATAGATTTGCCAAAAAAGACAATCTACAATGCCTTCAATTAATTCACTTAGAAATGTTTTAGCCAGCACGTCAGAAAATAGTCATTATACATCACCCTCTGAGCCAGAATAAGGTTTTACTTTTTGTAACTACAGGACAAAAAGGCTGTAAGAATGGAGAAATATGGGCTGGTGAGATAGCTCAGTGGTTAAGAGCACTGACTGTTCTTCCGAAGGTCCTGAGTTCAAATCCCAGGAACCACATGGTGGCTCGCAACGATCCGTAATGAGATCTGACACTCTCCTCTGGTATGTCTAAAGACAGCTACAGTGTACTACTTAGATATAATAATAAATAAATCTTAAAAAAAAAAGAAGGCAGAAATAGAGATGTACACACATACATCAGAATAGAAATAGAGATTCACATGCATTCCAGTCATTTTAGATTTTGAGAAGCAAGTGAAAAATCATATCACAGATACTGTAAACACAAGTGCTATCTGCATTTTAAAAGGAATGGATTGCTCTTTTAGATTTCTTCAGTAAGACCATCCTTCCAAGCTAAAAAACCTGACACTAACCCCTAGTTGTTTTTATGCCCTTCTCGACATGAACGTGAGTTCCTAAAGCTTTTTTATTGTCTGAACATAATGCAATGCTAAACATAATTTTGGCTTTTTATGTGGTTATACACTATTACATGGCAGATGAAAGAACATTCGTGGAGACGGAGAACTTTGGAACAGCAGATAGTGAAAGCCGAGAGCTCAGTTAAGAAAATCCTGAAGTAAATTACCAGTCATCAAGTCTCTAGGTGGCAGTTCAAGAAGTGCTTCATATGAATTTTGACAGAGTCATAGTAGCTTGGATGCCACGCACAAGGTTTTAAAGTACGTCTCCTGCTTTTATGGTTTTTGCAACAGTGTGGAGGGACAGTCTTGACTTTCAATGTATTTTACTCTACTATACGTCACGAAATTGCCAAGCAACCTACATAAAAACAATGTACGTCAGGCTCTTCTCTCAGGCTCTGAGCATATGGGTGTTGTATAGTTTTCAATCCACTGTTCCCTAATACAAGACTGGACTTTTCCAAGTTTATGACAGGTCAAGGGCATCAGCTCTCTGAGAGTGGGTCTTCCCTTTTAAGATCCTCAAGCACTCTGCACTGTATCCACTGTTTGCAAATAACTGATTCTCAGAATTCTTCTGTTCTGGAGGCTTGTCAGTTTTCAAGGTTGATGAGAAGCTGGGGACAAGAGGGCTAGAAGACCACAAAGCTTACTGCTCTCATGGACATTCAGCTGCTGCCCTTGAGTGTTTGGAGATGTTGCTTGGTTTCTGGAGTTCAGTGAGAGCTGTTGTGTACGATTCCATAAAGGAGCTTGTTTTCACTACTCCTTCCTCTGCTACTGCAGAATGCTATTGCCACAAATATACATTCCCTAAAAATAAATCACACCTTCTTATAAAAGGTGACCTTGGTGTATATACGCATATCTAAATAGGAGTGGCTATTATAATTTGAACTGTAATGTAAAAATGAACCATAGCCTTTTGTTATAGAATTATGTGTGCCAGCATAGCTATCTTATTATAAAATGACATGCATTAAATAAATGAAGTGTTCCATGTGATTGTCCACTGTACCTGCTTCTGTGTCATGACAGATAGCACATGGACTTCCATAACACCCACCACCTTTAGAGGAGAAAACTAAAGATAAATAAAGTCATGAAACAATGAAGTTTGATTTTGCTGCCAATCTTTAACAAATAGTTTGACCATTCACTGGGAAAATGGTTACAGGACCTCAGATGTTATGAGGAGATTGATGGCACCCAGACCCAGCAAAGCACTGCCCAGTCCTGTCACACCCATGGCACAGAAGGACCATGTCAGTTATTAAGAAGCAGCAGCTTGGGTACAGGTGGCAGAAATACCAAAAGCACACACGGGGAAGTTAATTTTGTCTTTCAAAATCAAAAGTGAGTGAAGACTAGACAGCATGGAACTAAATTTCACAAAAAACAATCTGAGATGGGTTTCCCCAGATCACATAGCAGCTGAAAACACAGCAGACCTGTTCCCTGAAATATCACAGGGTTCACTAAAACTAAATGTTGCCAATTTTACTTTAATTCCTTCCCTGCTTTGTTTTCTATAGTTGTGAAAAAAAACTGGAACAGAACCAAGTTTTGGAGGGAAGGATTTATTTAGCTTCCAGGTCCCAGTCACAATCTTTCACTGAAAGAAGCCAAGGCAGGATCCCAAGATAGGAAGCTGGAGGCAGGAATGAGAGCAGAGACAGGAATGAGGGCAGAGGCAGGAATGAGGGCAGAGGCAGGAATGAGAGCAGAGGCAAGAATGAGAGCAGAGGCAGGAATGAGGGCAGAG
>JADRCD010211849.1:3073-19202 GCA_019843815.1 Montemys delectorum | reverse complement strand
GAATGAGAGCAGAGGCAGGAATGAGGGCAGAGGCAGGAATGAGGGCAGAGGCAGGAATGAGGGCAGAGGCAGGAATGAGGGCAGAGGCAGGAATGAGGGCAGAGGCGGGAATGAAGGCAGAGGCAGGAATGCGGGCAGAGGCAGGAATGCGGGCAGAGGCAGGAATGAGAGCAGAGGCGGGAATGAGGGCAGAGGCAGGAATGAGGGCAGAGGCAGGAATGAGGGCAGAGGCGGGAATGCGGGCAGAGGTGGGAATGAGGGCAGAGGCAGGAATGCGGGCAGAGGCAGGAATGAGGGCAGAGGCAGGAATGAGAGCAGAGGCGGGAATGAGGGCAGAGGCGGGAATGAGAGCTACTTAGAGGCTGGCTCATTGCTTCATAAGCCCAGATTCTTAGATATGCCAGGACCACCTACTCAGAAGAGGGACCAGGCACATGGATCTGGGCCTCACACATAAATTATTAATCAAGAAAATGCACCACAGAATGGCTTACAGGTCACTCTGATTGAGGCATTTTTTCAGTTGAGGATCCCTCTTTCTAGATGACTCTGTCTTGGAGGGAGCACAATTCGCTTATAAGTTTATCTCAACTGCTGTTTAGAGCAGTAGTTAAATTTTAGAAAGGATTTCTGTATAACTATAACCAAATGATATTAATTAATGAGTTTAATGTTATCTCTGATATTTCCTTTCATTTTTTGCTTATGTTTCTTAAAGTTCTACTTACAGAATATATAATTGCAGCATTATAGGAACAAATAAGCCACATGATGGGAAAATTAAGTTTATTTTGATGGCCGGGCAGTGGTAGCACACGCCTTTAATCCCAGCACTTGGGAAGCAGGGGCAGGTGGATTTCTGAGTTCAAGGCCAGCTTGGTCTACAGAATTAGTTCCAGGACAGCCAGGGCTATACAGAGAAACCCTGTCTCAAAAAAAATTATCATGAGGATAACCAAACCCCAAAACATTGGAGGTTAGACATCAATAGAAACTAATATTTAGATTCCAGTATTCATCTATGTAAAGTCCCTCTCCTCTTAAATTAATGTTAAGAATTCATTTTGTGGCAGATAGGGAGATAGTCAGTATTTGTCATAGGCTATGAAGTCCTGAGCCCATGTAAAGAATAAATAAACAAAGGGTGTATTTGCATGCACTTGGAACCCCAATGCAGGAAAACTGGACGCAGGTGGACCCCGGGCTCCTGGTCAGCTTCTCCCCCCTCATTAGCAAGTTCTCAGCTACAGTAGAAAGCATTCTAAGGAAGAAACCATATCTACAGTTGGCCTCTGGCCTATATATACTTACAAATACACACATACACGCAGACAGACAGACAGACAGACAGACACACACACACACACACACACACACACACACACACAGAGAGAGAGAGAGAGAGAGAGAGAGAGAGAGAGAGAGAGAGAGAGATCCAAGACAATACTATGAAATGATGCAGATTGTAGGCTATGTAGCTAAGAGTTCTCTCCCAAGGCTAGAACTTGGGAATTATATTTAGAACTTTTTCTGTTTGATAGAAGGTAGAAATATTTTCAGTAACTGACAAATTACATGTAACTAAAGAAAGGGTCCAAATATTTCAACATGATGCATTTATTTTTACTAATTCATTCTGTGTGATAAGTCTTCATTTTTCCTGATGATGGATATTAGTGAGATCTGAAATTGAATGAGAATATCACCCTTGAAGCAATTAGTATGCACGGTGTGACAGATTTCAGATCACTCCCCCAGTGCTGCTGTGCAAAGCCTGTGCTGAAAATAGAGTTCAGAGTATAATGCAGAAATAACTTTTAAGTATTCAAATTGAGCCCTCACTAACTTAAACTGTAGCTCTGTGATTTCATCTAATGAAAGAGACTAAATGAATCCACGCTGATGCATCATTGGAATGTGCAGAACACGAAGAACAAATCACACAAATTTCCCCACTTAATTATAGTGATAGAAATTCATTGTCATATTATTGACCTATTTGGTCATGCCCAAGTTAATCATGTCTGAACCTTTCCCAGTGGGAAATAAGCTTGTTCACTTCCTGTCTTGCAAGCATCCCCAGTAAAACTCAGTCACATATGCCCACAGCCCTGATCACGGCAGCCCACCGTACCATCGTCTCCAGCAGTGAAATTGCAGTCTGCATTGAGCCCGGGAGACTTGGTGTCAGAAACTCATCACTTCCTGTGTCCTCTCCTACCACACCACCACCACCACCACCACCCACCTCCCATGCCCCATTCTGTTCAATCATTTGCCACATTAAATTAAACCAAACTCCGTTTGCAAAGCGCCCCCCGCCCCCTGCCTCCCTGTGCAAGGAGCTGTTTTGAAATCCTGAAAGAGAGTTTACGTGAGGTAGCAGACTAGTAAGCCAGCAACTTTAGTCGCTTATTAAAGTCAAGCATGTGTCTTTGTTTCATGTTGCTAATGATGCGGAACCATTGAGGCCTGAGTATATTTCGCCTGGACGGTGTGGGAGCGGATGCTGAGAGCTCATTACTTGGCTCCCCATCGGAATCCTGCAGGCTTCCGCTCAGTGAGGAGACTGTGGGGGCTTTGACAGAATTATTATACTGAATATTTTTAGACTCATTAACTATATCACCAAAGCAAAACATCTCTTCCTCAGATGCAAATGGCTGAAGCTACTGTGGCTTTTCTTTAGTTATTGCAGAAAGCAGGATGAAGCTTGAAAACAGCTTGAGGAGTTGGGGGCTTTTCATGCCCGAATATTTGATTTTTTTGCAACTCATATTGGGGCGGCATAAGGCTATTTCGACATACCTGGCCCACTTGCATTCCAGTGCTACTTAACAAAGATAAGCACACCCAATTCCCCGTATTAGACAATTATCAAAATCATTTTTTTTTTCTGAATGTCCTGAAATGTGTTTCTGAGTGAGGCTTTGATGATGATGTGTCGGGCTGGTGCTCATTCCTCAGATGATGGAGGAGCTTTGGGTGCCTGACCTAAATCTAAACTGAGAATGACTACGTAGTTAAAATAATAATTGGGGCGATAGCTGTTCTCTAATTCGGGAATTGTAAAGTATGCTGCCTGGCATGAGAAGCGACACCCTGCCTTACTTAGATCATTACCACACCTCGACACTGCGGTCTGATTTAAGGCTGAAGAGCAGGAAAGGAATTGTAACCCACCTCCAAATCGCTTTGCTCTCCTGGAACTCGGTTTAACTTTAATATCACTTTATTCAGGCTTTAAGTGATTTAATTTAGGCTGCAGAAGCCCTTTACGGAAAAAGTATGCATAGTTTAAAATTAATTCTTCAGAGTAAAAGATGGAGCTATCATTATGGTGACTCTGCTCTGAAACTCAACTTCGATTACAGAGACGCTCATATTTCCAAGCAAAAAACTCCATCTAGACACTGTGAATAAGAGTTTTTAATTTCTTGTTTATTCCTATATTCAAGTGCACCAAAAGTTTGCCACCACAAGCATGTAGGTTGAAACAACTTCCCTGGGCGTTTAAACATGAAGGTTTGATTAGAAATATCGTCCACTGGTTGTCACACATTAATATCTAGTGTGTTGGAAGAAGCAGCCTTCGATTATGGCTGTGGTTCATTTCCCACACAACAGTGCTCTGACAACGGTGACAGTCACTTCACACATCAAGAATTTTTCCTGCTTCCCATGACCACCAGGGAATCTGAGGGGATACTTCACATCTGATACACGGTCTCCTCTGGGATTCCTCCATTAGAATAGCCATTCTGATCAGCAGTCCATTATGAAACACAGCTTCCACAATGGAAGCTACAGAGGAGGCAGAAATGCTTAGAAAATCAGGGACAGCGAAAACAAAGTGTGGAGCAAGATGATTTCACAAGTACATGAAGTTCACTTTCCCTTTGAGAACCCCAATATTCTTTAATAAAAGTTGACAAGACCACGTTTTCTTCTAAAATCAATACATAGGGAATATCAAACAGTGTGAGTTAGAAACTATTTCACTTAGGTAATTAGAAGACAGAGAATCTGGCCAACGTTACTTCTGTGTGTGAGGAGTGGACTTCGCCTTACCTGGAATTCTAGGGAGATAGTTCAGAATTCTCGTCCACAATTCTAAGAACAGTCATAAGACTGCATACATGTCCATTCTTGAATTATTTAGACTCCTTAAAATTAGAATTCAAAATATATATGCTACTACTAAAGCTGAAGTGCCATCATTTTTTGCAAAAATGTATTGAAAAAATATTGAGTCAAATGTATGCTTTTAGTTTTCCTAGAAAAGGAGGCAGAGAGCATACAGTATGAATACAGTATGTAGTAGATTAAGAAATAAATCTAGAACTGGGGTAAGAAATGGAGGACTGGGAAAGAAAGAGGTAGAAGAGAAGCTTTCGCCTAAAGGGGTCATTTTAAAAATAAGGTCGTGATGGAACTGAGAATACTTGCCATGTTGATGATTGGGAATAGAATTTTGTGTTAATCCGGCATTCAGAAACCACTTACATACTGTCTGAAATAATAGAAGAAACAAAGAGACAACATGAGGAAAGGGGCAGAGAGGCTGTGAAGGGACTCGGGCCAGCTCAAGCATGATGGGCATGGCTCAGGCAGGCTGTACCCTTCTCCCCATTCCCTCTGCCTTGCTGAAAACTGTTAGATTAGAATACTGAGGCTGCCCACCAAGGTGTATTTCTTTATTTAGCCATTTTCTTCTCCTGAGGCTGACTACCAAGGTCCAACAATAAAAGCCCCCTTTGCCTCACCTAATTAAACTGTCCAATTAAAATTAAACACCTCGCCCTAACATGAGGTTTCCCTCTATAAAACACCATTTTCCTACATGTCATGCCTGTCCCCTCTCTATCCAGAGGCAGCCCTTTGTCACACACACACCCCAGAAAAATACCACTTTCCCCTCTCTTGTTCCTTTCCTCTCTTCCCTCTTCTTCTGTCTCCTGTCTCTGTCCCTTGTCCTTGCCCTCTGTCCCTCTGGGATAATTAAATCTCCTTTGTGCTTAGAACTTTGTCTTGGGGCTCCTGAGCTCATACCAGTCTCCTAGAGATTGTATGGGGTTATACCTTTCTCTTTTTGTTAACTTTGAAAACCAACTTAGAAAACAAAATCTAGATTGCAGTTTAACTGCCTCAGGCTGTTGTGTCCAGAATAGGTTACAGAGGATCAGGATTCTCTTTAGCTACCAAGACCAGAAACAACTTAGCTTGAGTCAAAATATCGCTGTTGGTAAGAGTGAGAAGACCAGAAGTGGCAAAAATGAATCAATGTACCCCACCTTATTAAACGAGTTCCCATTTTTTATTGATCCCAACGAACAATGCTCTTAGAGAGGAAGGATTACAGTTTCAAACTGAAACATTCCCCACATGCTCCTGTGTTTGAACATTTGGTCTCTTATGGCATGACTCTTTGGGAGGTTGTAGAGTTTTTGGGAGATAGGGCTAAGCTCTATGTCACTACTGGTCGACCTTGAGAGCAATAGCCCAAGATGACTTTCGGTCGACCTCTCTGATTACTGCTCCTTTAAATCATGAGCAAGCAGGTGCCCCATGCTTCTACAGCCATACCTTCCCCTCCATAATGAACTGTATCCCTTTAAGCCCTAACCCAAAAATAAACTCCTCCTCCTCCTCCTCCTCCTCCTCCTCCTCCTCCTCCTCCTCCTCCAACTTTTTTGTTAACAAGTACTTGTTCACAGCAATGGGAAAAGTAGCTAACAAGGAGATTTTCATCAAGATGAGACTAACCATAAGATTTATCAGCTAATATATGATTTAATTGACATTTCCATTTAAAAGATATCACCTTGTTGAAAACATACCTTGAATCGTTTAACTCATCCAGAGCGGTAAGGTTAACTTGGGACAATAATTAAGAAAGTAAAATTTACTATGATGGGAAGCCTTGACCATGGGATACTTGCCTCCCCAATAACTATTGCTAGGACTGACTTTCTGCAGTCCTTGTCATTGAATACAAAATGACAAAGGTCCTCTATAAGTTCTGTGAACATGAAATCTTCACTACACTTCTGTGTATGAAACACCTCGTGTATATAAGAAGAACCCGTCGTACTTTTGTGAAGATATTTTTACTAGTTTTTTATTGCTGTCATTACATGGGACTTTGGAAGTCCTACTTAATTCACTTCAGAGTTCCTGCAGAAAAGAAATGCAAGCACAATTCTACAGGAGTTTCTGCTCAGCATAACATAAAACAATCTAGTCATAAGCCAGGCTTCAATCCTGTCTAGAAGATAAGGTCATACACTGATAATGAAATTCAGTCTCTCTTGCTGGTCATCAACCAGCAGACACAGTATTGTTCCTTATCATCATGGCCTCTTGACCAGTCCTCCCACATCAAGACACTTACTTCTTCATGGTTAGGAGAGTTTTCTTTCTAATTACCAAGAAGACATAGTGATATCCCATTCTTCTGAGCACATCACAGTGATTAGAACCAAGCCCAAGTTACTGGTCACTCTCAAGGGGATTCTATGCAGGTTGATTTGATAAAGAGTGTCTTAGAATTCTGCCTGCCACACAGGTTTATGGAGTGTTTGTATTTTTATCTGCATCTATGTTTAAAACATTAAAGTTATATGGAGGCCTTGGCAGGCTACAGGGATGGCTTAGTGGGTAAATTTCTTGTTGCACAACCATGAAGATCTGGGTTCAAATTCCCGCAGCCTACATAAATCTGGACAGGGTAGTATGAGCTGTAATCTCAGTGCTCCTACAAAGTGATGAGAAGCAAAGACAAAAGCTGAACAACAAGGAAATGTTTTGTCTTAAAAGGGACTTGACCTAAGAGGACATTAATGTACTCAAACAGTTAACACATGGAACCACTCTGCTGGCCTTTACAGTAGAGAAACAACAAAGCCCCCTATCTCAAACAATGTGAAAGGCAAGGACAGACATCCAAGGTTATCATCTGACCTGTACCGACACTCAGATGAGAACACACATATACACACATTATTAACGTCAGCAGGTTTCCACACATACATGCACACACATACATGGACATACCATGCATACACATTTACGTGCACATGTCATATAGATATCTCTTATACACAACAGTTGAACAATTATTTAAACAAAGGAACTTGGCAAATGGAAACTTTTGACTGCTATTGTTCATCAAATATTTAGGCACCAAGCAAACTGTAGTAACTCCGAGGTTAAATTCATAAGGAATAATCAAATTGGGAGTTAGAAATCATCACTGTTTCCATCAAGCACTCATTATCAGACATTTATTTGTACATTCCCCTCCAATGGGTTGTGACCTTGGATATAAATTAGCTCACAGGATGCCATGAAGCATTAGGAGTATTCTCCTCATAAAACAGTGCCTCGTTAATAAACATTTCTCAGGTGTAAAACTAATCCAGAGTAAACCCAATCTTAAGTAAGTTATCACTGCCTGTTGTAAAAGATGTACAATAATGAAGAGTTTTGCCTTAAAAGGGACTGGACCTTGGAGTATGTTAATGTACTCAACCAGTTTAACATACTATCCACATATCCCTATACATGATGACTGGCCATTAGTGTGCTTAGTAAGCTCACCTTGAAGATTGTCTTCATTTTTTTTTCTCTTGTAACAACAGCTTTTCTGTAATGGAAACATAAGTATTGGATGGAAATAATGACAATTTCCATCTAGACTCAAGAATAGTATGGTCACTTTACATTTTATCATTAGGATTCAATTCTACTCTAGCTACTCCAGATTCCTACTCATCTTGGGAGCTGCCTAGTAAAACTCATTCCTCTCCTTCTTCCTCTCCTTCTCCCTCTCCCTCTCTCCCTCTTTCTCTCTCTTCCCTCTCTCCCTCTCTCTCTCCTCCTCCTCCCCCTCTCTCCTTCCCTCCCTCCCTCCCTCTCTCATACACAAAATTATAACTAGCACAACAAAATATCAGCTTATTTTGGAAAGGGTAAGGATAGATGAAATGAATAACTCTTTGCTAATATTTAAAACAACTATAGTTGCTTCCCCTCAATATTTTTTGTGTTAGTCAGAATTTTCCTAAAATTAAGAGCCAATACAACATGGGATGCAAGAGAGAAAGTAGAAGCAAGAAGAGAGAGAAGAGAGAAGGAAAGATGACAAGAGAAAAGGGAGGGGAGGGAGAAAGGGAAGGGAAGGGGAAGGGAAGGAGAGGAAGGGAGAAGAGAAGGGCAGGAGAAGGGGAGCCAAGGTGTTCGGGTTTTGTTTTTTATTCAAATACTTTCTAGATTGGAATTTTGCTTTTCTATTAAGCACGTTAACTTCTCTTGCAGTCCAATGCATCTGAAATTTTCTTTGTGATTTATCCCATTGCTTCATGCAGAAAAGATTTATATATGCCATGATCAATTACAATTCCATCTGGATTTTCTTCTGGTTCCTATAGCTTATAGTTTGCATTTAACTCTTTAGTTTATATTCACCAGTGAGAAATCTATTACCTTTGCACTTTTACAACCTATTCAGTGTAAGGCATTATATAGTTGGCATTTTCCAGTAAAATACAATATTATGTGGGGTGTGATATGAACTGAGGATATAATTATTAGTTTTCTAAATTTCCAGTTTTCTCAACATTGTTGATCTGTTTTGATTCCTTAAAGCCTATATGAAGTCCTTATATACTATTCCTCAATTAAGTAAAAATAAAAATAATTTGATTATTATTGCATTACATCTCTGAGCCCAAGTATTTCATTGGGTGAGAATGGTAATAATGTCACCAAGTTTGTGAACTTGGTATATTATCTTCAAGTAAATTTGTAATTTGTTCTTTTGAATTGTTTTGCATTTTTGGTCATATATTTGGTTTTCTTTTGTTCTGTTTTTGTCATTTTTTAGCATTTCCAAGATTTTGCATTTCCAATACTGTCTGATACCATTGTTTTCCACATTATTCACATGACTGAGGGCTTCCTGTCTTTCCTCTGAGGCCTTTTCCACACCCTAGCTGCTGGAAGGAAAGCTGTTGGCTTGTTAAATACATTCCTCACATAAGGGGCTACCTCACTGAATTCTCTTTTCACATTGTACTTAGAACTTTATTTGCACAAATTCTGTAGGTCACAGAAACTTCATAATGACAGTCCTGGAGTTTCTATGCTATTTCCTCCTCAAGAGCCTTATGGAACCATGATGCTCAATAGTTAATAAGTAATCTTACTGCTTTGAGGTGTCATCCCTTTAAGAACCTGACAAGCTAAGTACTTACCCACTTTACGCTTTTGGCAAATGTTATTTTCCACCCTCCAGAAGACACGGGGCCAGGAGCATCTATTTGTCCATCTAATTTCTTGAACTTAGAGATGGAGACAGCTTAGCTATGTCCACAGAGTAAGAAAGCATACAGCTATTCATTCTCTGCATATCTGATCCTCACCTAGACCTCCAGTACAGATTTTTTAATAAATTTGATATAAATCACTTTATGATTCACTTTCCATATTATTTCCTGGATTATTTTAAATAAAAGAACATAAAGAAAACTATATTGATATAATGTAAAATTGGATGACAGTCATTAATTTGATGACAGTCTTCTGTTCTGTGAAAAGGAACAATTCATGCCTAGATGTGACTCCCACTATGCATTTAAACTCTGGGTTCTTCTTTGTACAACTGTGTAATCGGTGACAGTCACCAGTTCTTCCTTCCTCTGACAAGCAATCTCACAGCTCATCTCACAGTACCATGGTAGAAAGATAAAAGACAGACCCTAGGAACAGCGTCCATGTAATCCTTGTGTCACTGTGACAAGTCCTGCACAGTTCCAATGAAAAGGAGTAAAGTCATTGCTAACTGACTGTCTTAGTTTCTGTTGCTGTGAAGAGACACCATGACCACACCAACTCTTATAAGGAAAACATTTAATTGGATCTAAATTACAGTCCATTGTCACCATGGAAGGGAGCATCATTTTAAGCAGCCAGACATGGGGCTGGAGAAGTAGATGAGAGTTCTACATCTGGATAACCAGGCAGCAGGAAGAGAGAAACACACTGGGCCTGCCTTAATCATCTGGAACCTCTAAACCCACCCTCAGTGTCACACTTCCTCCAAAAAGGCTACATCTCCTCATGGTGCCATTCCCTATGAGCCTATGGGGTGGGATTTTCATTCTAATCACCACACTGCCATTTGAAGGGGCTGTCCTAAGTCACTTGCTGTAATCAAAATCACTAACAAATCAATGTTTTCAAGCAAACCATTAAACATATAAACCACATAACTCTTCCTATGATGAAAACCCATGATCTATTCTATTCCCATGATGATCACCATGACCAAACATGACTTGGGGAAGAAGGAAAGGGTCTATTTCACCTTACAGGTTATAGTCTATAGTGAAGGGAAGCTAAGACAGGAACTCAAGGAAAGAATTGAAGCAGAGATCCTGGATGAATGATGCTTATTGGCTTGTTAGCTCTGGCTTGCTCAGCTATCTTTCTTATACAATCCAGGCTCATCTACCTAAGGATGGTACTGTCCACAGCACCTGGACCCCCTCCTTCATGAGTTATCAAGAAAAGGACCCCCAGAAGTGCCCACAGACAAATGTAATGGAGGCAACTCTTCCACTGTGATTCCATCTTCTCAGGGGTGTCTCTACATTTGCATCAAGTTAACGAAGCCCAACCTGAATAGCCACATTAGATATACTGCATCATATCTAATCATCAAATGAAATATCCAGGGTTTATTCCTCTCATTTCACATTTGTGAGTCCACATGGAGCTCACCTTTGCTCCATATATGTTCATCCCCACTGACTTCTACAAAGAATATGTCAGATGGTCACATTTAATTAATTAAAATTAGTATCTAAGATAAAACCTATTTACCCACCTGCTAATTCACAGTTCTGTTGACTATGGGGATGAACTTAACTATTATTCTAGGTGACTATTCATCTTGGAAACCTTCTTGTTCTATTTTACATAAATAAGATACAGTATTCCAACCTCTACTTTTCCTCTGGATTTAATTATATAAAAGTATATATGCATTATTGCTGCAAGTAAGAATTCTTTACTCCTAAGAGAAAGAAATTTTGGTTCCATGATGTACACCCAAATGTATATGGCCATAGAAAAACTAGAAATCTGACAACATTTGGCAGGATCAATTACTTATTTACACTTTTCACCCGCTTTGACTTCCATGCCTGTATTTCTCTAGGATTTTTCATGTGACCACTTTGGTGAAATCTTTCCATATAGTAACTTGAAGGGAAAATAATGGAAAACAGATCATAAGGGCCTGGGAACTGAGGATTTTAGTGACCAGTTGAATGGGTTGCTTGAAGGAATACTGAAGGGCAACCTGGAGAGTTCTCAGGTCACACCACACAGGGAGGTGAGTCATGCTGCCAGTAACTAAACAGTGACAGTGAACACGTTTGAAAGAAGAAGATGAATAGACGTTGATCTATTCATCTGTCCATCTATCATCTCTCTCCAAGTGTCCATCTATTAGCTATCATCTGTCTGTTTGTCTATCCATACATCATCTAACTCTCTGTCTGTCTGTTGGTTTATCTCTTTATCTTTCAGTTCATTATGTATTACCTATCCAACTGCCCATCTATTATCTAACATTGGCCTATCTGTCTGTCTATCTATCCAGCCACATACTTACCTGCCCATCCATCCATCTATCCATCATTCATCCATTTATCTATCTATCTATCTATCTATCTATCTATCTATCTATCTATCGATCTATCGATCGATCGATCTATCTATCTACCTATCTATCATCTACCCATCTTACTTTCTGATAAAAGAGAAAAAGCTTAAGTAGAAGGTAAAATTACATGACTAAGGGAGAGTCAACCAAAACTAATTATATAAGCAAACACTTTAAGAAATCCTGTTACTTTGTAAGGTAACTAAAATATAATAAAGATTTTGATCTCAAGAGAACAAAATATTGAAAAACTCTCCTACTAAAATTTGCATTTAAAAAAGATTTATAAGTCATGGCAATATGGAGTTAGTTTTCTAGAGATAACAACCTCCCTCAATGTAGACATAGATAAGAAGGGGCCTTAGAAAAGATGTTTCCACAGCATAGTAATGTCTGTTACAATGCAGGCCTGTGTTGCGCAGAGTTAACCCATGGCATTGGTTCAACAGGCATAATAGCTAATAAAATTTTACAGTTTGTTGTAATTGCGGTAAAAAGAACTCAGCGTTCCTGACACTCATTAAAGACCTCATATTTATTAATTAAGTCACTCAGATAATATTTGTTAAGGACTTCCATTCACCTGGACTTGTGTAAAATGCAGAGAACATAGTTGACTCTCTTATGGACCCAGATGGCAAGAACCCTCTGGGACACAACAGAGGAAGCAGGCATACAGCATACACCTTACATGTGGGGACTCCACAGCTGAAGTAGCCGGGCCTCGTCTCTGCAAGATTGAGAACCTCGTGCAAAGGAAAACAGCTATCATTCCTTCTCTACAAGTTCTTTTAAAGGAAAAGTCATATGCTTGGTCCTGTTCTATTCTATTCACCTGATCTAACTGTCTTATGCCAGTACCATGATGTTTGTAGTGCTGTGGCTTTATAGTACAACTTGCTTTCTGTAACAGCTCTTTTCTTGGGTAACAAATAAAAATTGTTACATATGTCTGCACACATGAAGACATCATTCCCCCCACTACACAGTTCCTTCTTTCCTCATACACTCACACGGGTTACTCTATTTTGTGTTCTTTACAGTGGAAGACCTTCCGGGATATGCATTGTTGGCTTTTCCTTCCAGGATATGCACAGTCTTTTTGTTGTTTTCTCTGGGTCTCCATGTTTCTGCTACATGTGTTCATTGTCTCTTGTATCTCCAGTAAGCATGCTTTTCTTCAGAGGAATGGGTACTGATTTTTTTTTCTGGAGTCCAAAAGGGAAGCAAGAACATAAATATCTGAGCTGTGTTTTTGGAGTTGTGTGTAAGAGCCAAAAGGCCGAGATCACCCACTACCTTCTTAGCAAAGCTCCTACTTTTTCAAGCCTCACGCAGACACTCCAGGCTCTGCCCTTGGGAATTTCCCTAATATACTTCAAACCCATCAGTGCAATAAAATATTTGTGTGAAGAATTTATCCATTTAAAAACAAAAGGGCGTTTTAGAATCCCTAGTGAATTCTCTTGTTTACATTTTTCTAAATCTCAAAATCAATGTAGTAAATTATTCAGGAAAAAAACTTCTCAAATAAAATCTTGTCAAGATGTTGTGGTTCTTAGTATTGCTGAAGGCAATGCTAAAATTGAAACTAACTCCCAGTGTTGGACTAAGTCCCACACACCGAGTCAAAATCATCCCGAGTACATTCTCTATGCTTAAATCATGGCAGAGGATCCCTTCTTCACTCCACTTCCAAAAGCCAAGCTCTTAGTCATTTATATTTCGAAAGCATCCCCATACTCTTCCTATTACACCATTGAGTCTTCACTTTTCTGGACTAAGGTAATGGATCAGAGGGCTAGCACATCATTCACTTCCTAGTGCTGTTCTAGAGTTTAGCATTTCGATCCTAAGTATTCATTAAATAAAAGCAATGAATAATTTTATGTTCTAAACTTCATTCTTAAGTAAGTCCACATGGAACCTTTCTGATAATGGTAGACATCACAGTGAAAGAAGGAATGAAAGATTCAATTGAAAAAAAAATACTTAAATGATAATATTAACAGAACTAGTTGCTGGGTCCAACACAGCCCACAGCTCTGCTGGTCTGCCCATATATGCTTGTTGTAGATGTTGTACCCCTTCCATATTTCTACATAGGGCAATTATTCATCCCAGCTGACCTCATAACCCTAAGGCAGTGGCCATAGATAGCTGCAAGGACTGGGGGGTTGGGAGGAACTGAGTATGGCTCTATGAATTCCAGCTTGAGTGACATAGAAACAATGCCATCTCATAAATAACAGGAAAAATAGAAAAGGAGGTGGGCTGGATGAGATGGTTCCTGAAACCAGTGGATTAGTAGTTTGACCTCTGCGTCCCACTGGGAACAAAGGATATTCCAGTAATGTCCAGCTGCTTGCTAAAAAGACATCTGGTTTGAATACGTCTATGTTGTAGATAAAGTTTGGGAGAAATCATGGTGCAGCTAGTAATTTAAGTTATGGCATCATATGAAATCTCCCATGTAGAGTATATAGAAATAGAAGGGTAAAAACAGAATTAAGGGAATCACTGGGGTTTAGTGGTAGCTAAGGAGATGCAGCCAGCAAATGTGGCTGAAAAGGAGGAATGACGGTGGGGCACTGACACAGCCAAGAGACCCCCGTGGGAGCTTGGATCTCTTTCAGTGCACCGGTAGGAGGGCCTCAGTGAAAAGAGTTCATGTGATGAAAGCAAGAGGAGGAAAGGGCAGAGAACTTCCACTTCATGTCCGGCACCCATGTATCTTCCTGAAAGCGCCATTCCTCCTTGTCACACTAATTCAGATGACCCTGTCACCCAAAGTAACATAGCATAGGAGAACCCAAGTCTACATTTCAGGTATCCAATAATCCATCCACTAGTGCTATCTACCGAGTTTAGAATGTGTCTGTATCAGTGGTTTTCTCAGAGTTAATATGTTCCTTGTACATTAGTCATCCATTGGCACCATTGGTCTTATGGAATTTGATTTATAATACTTCCTAAAGAATGATAGTGATGACATACACATGAAAGGCCTTAAGAGTTTACTATCAATATCTTTGCTGTGATCTGGATTCAATTATTGTGCTATGGCTCAGATAGAGCTACAGGTCACCAGGCTTTGACCAGCCAGCATATTATTGCCGCTTCACATGTTGTCTAGGTCACTAATTGGAGCTATGATAGAGATCAAGCTTTCACAGTGTGAATGCAGGTGACCCTCTCCTGGTTCTGCACTTCTCGGCATAGTTTCTCTACTCAGTGCTGCCATGTCTCATCATCTTCTCTCATGTAAATTCAGCGCATACTGGTGAGATCTGTATTTTTACTTCAGAGAATGTTTTCATCATGAGTCAACTCTAGGAAAATGTGTTCTTTGTGGTATTCCCTTGACCCATTTGCATCAAAGCAAGTGGGCATCAGAAAGATGAAAACATATATTATAGAAAATCATCAAAGAAACCTGTCACCCACAGCTCGAAAATGGCCATCAAGAGCCATCTTAGAACATCTTTTAGCTACATTTTAAATTGCAGGACCTTAATTGTTTTAGGGTAAATAACTGACCTGTAGGAAGGAAGGCAGTTGCTGTTCATCCCTAAGAAGATGACAGTAGAACCATATTCATAACTAGATTTCATATAACTCCACCAGCAACTGTATCTTTAGAGAAAAACTAATTTGAGCCATGTTTTGTGTTGAACATACTATTTTGATAGATTATAAATAGATTTAGCATATCCTTAAAAATCACAGAGAATAATATTATAAAAGGTATTCACTTCTTGTAGATCCATTGATGCAATTTGAACATAAAATTTAATAAAATAATCTGTTTTAAATGTCTTGTTCGGTCAAATTTCTGTTAAAATGAAGTAGTCTTACTCCAGAAGCACATATCTACAATACAAGAAGACTGGGAGTTTTTAGAATTGCTGTCACAATTTAATATGTAAAAAGATTAACCTGGTGGTGCTAGGAGTCATAGAGGGCCTTGAAATCCTAAAGAATATGGGTAGGAAGAGGAAGCAGATCAGTGAAGGAGGGACGGAGGGTGGAAAGATTGGGCCTGGAACGAACATGATCACTATCAGATACATGGATTAATTTCAGAACAATTCACAATCTAAAGAATAGTGATAATGAGAGGGAGATATGAGCTGAGCAGTATCACTCATCTGTTTCCGCCCTGAGTACAGATGCTGCATGACCCACTTGTCTCCTCCCTGAGTGTAGATGCTGCATGACCCACCTGTCTCCTCCCTAAGTGTAGATGCTGTATGACCCACCTGTCTCCCCACTGAGTGTAGATGCTGTATGATCCACCTGTGTCCTCCCTTAGTACAGATGCTGTACCACCTACCTGTCTCCTCCTTGAGTACAGATGCTGTATGACCCACCTGTCTCCTCCCTGAGTACAGA
>JADRCD010211848.1:39835-57637 GCA_019843815.1 Montemys delectorum | reverse complement strand
GTGTGTGTGTGTGTGTGTGTGTGTGTGTGTGTGTGTGTGTGTGTATTCCCAGAACTGGAGGCGGGGGAGGAGATAAGAGGAGCTAAAACTCATACCTGATATTGTTAATGAAGCCAAGAACCTGAGACTAGACAGGTCACGGGGTTTAGGGAAAAACCTACTGCTTTTATTCTGCTAGATGAGCATAGCAATACTATAACTCCTAATGACATGGCTGTCAGAGCATTGCTCAGGCCACATCAGAGAAGCTTCTGATGCAGATGGGAATTAACACAGAGACCTACAACTGGACAGTGTGCAGTGAATGAGAAACACTGGGGTGACACCATGGGGAGTCTCTGTCACCCTTCCTCAAGGTTCAGTGATCTGTGCAGAAGAGGGAGTGGAAAGAGCCAGAGGTGCTGGACAATATCAAGGAAATGGTATTTCCAGACACAGCAGGGCGGATGCCTGTATGAACGCGCAGAATCTGTAACAACGCAGACAAGATCTGTAGCTCAAGTCAGACAAAATCTGAGTGTGAAAAGAGGAAACAGACACTAAGTCCCACCCTAGCCTAGAGGCTATTTGCAATTGTTAGTTGGTAGGAGAAAGAAAATCAGCTTTCTCCAATAGAGTGTCATCAAGTACATCAACCACTCCAGGGCGGGCTCATGCGTAGGTGTAGACAACCGACCCAAACTCGACTCCGTGTTTTTAGTGGCTTTTGTCATTCGTTTTGGTTTCAGTCTTTTCAGGAAAGGAAAAGAGAATGAAGTTGAGGGGAAGGGCATATCTTGCAGGAGGTGGGGAATGGGAAAGAGTAGGCTAAAAAAAATGTACTCTATGAAATTCTCAAAGAATGAATTGTAAAATCTAAAAATTAAATAAAACTGTTAAGTATGAAATGACCTGCACAACGTGACTCCAGCTTTATGAAAATGTGCGCCAATCTCTCTTGTATAATAAGCACATCACCAGGCAATCAACTGAAACAAACACTGAAAATTGTCAAAGGTCTCTGGACAGATAGGCTACCAACTTGATGCTCTATTTTCTTTAGTTTCCATTTTTTACGGTCCTCTAAAATTCTTAATGTGGATTTGCTCTCACTTAAACAACGGGAGCCAGTTGGGACATGTCATGATTTGATTATGAAATGGTCCATTAGATTTGCAAGTTGTAGGCTTGGTCCTCAGCTGATGGTGCTACCTGATGAGGTTCTAGAAGATTCCACCTGTGAGGTCTAACTAGAGACACAGGTCACTAGAGGGTTTTTCCTTTAGTAACTGGCTCTTTCCTGTTAAGTCTGTCTATTGGAATGCCATGTAGTAAGGTAAACAGTTTGGCCCCAGTCACACCCCAGCATTATGATGTTAGACACGAACTCAGGTCCAGAAACAGAGACTCAGGCTAACCACTGACTGGAATCTCTGCAACTGTGAGCCAGAACAAACTATCCCTCCCTTAAGTGGCCTTGAAAGTGTATCTCAGACACAGTCATTGAAAGGCTAACACAGAGTGCTGTGTTAAAGCAGACCATGAGTCACAGACGGCAGAGTTATGTCCCTAGTGGCTAGTGCTATACCATGTGTCCCATTGAAGTCTATGCTGTGGAACCATAATGACAGATGACCCTTGAGGTAGCAACATCTCTCAAAACATGCTAACATGGTATGTGTCTGACACACGGTGCTTACCATAGACAGTGGTCACAGGCAGTCCTCCTTGTACCATAGCTTACTCGGGCTTATAAAGTCTCTGCCATCTTTCTCCAAAGCAGGTCAGAAGGAGGCATCTACACGGTAACTAATCTTCTGTCTTTGGGCCCCCACATTCTCCAGGTTGGAAAAGAAACTCCTTAGGCCTGAAACAACTTCACAGGGATAGATAGAAAAGGCAATAGGAGCAAGTGAAGAGGGATGCACACAACCCCAAAAATGTTGGTGTTGCCTATGCAGCCACCCTGAAGACTTACATGAGGTCCCACCCCACTCACAAGAGAGAGATCTGTCTGCCTGCCTTCCCAGAAAGAACAGTGCTTAGATAGAAAACCTCTGTTGCACCTGATTTTTTCCTCCTCTTGGAAGAAGAGCTCCATCAGCACCAGCTGGGTAGGCGTGTGTGTTGGGTCTTTGAGCCAGGCTCAGCCATGGCTCTTACAGGTTTATTCATCCTCTACTGGTGTGTACCAAGGAGGAAGGCACCCTCCCAGAAAGCCTGATGTCAGCAAGCTCCTTGTGGACACTGCATCCAAGTTGCTTTCTCTATCCCTGCATCCCATTAACAGAGTTCATAGTCTGGTGTGTAACTAGCTCACGATATTGTGGCTATAGGCTATTTGTCAGAACCCCACAGGACAGTGGGATCCTGAATATCCAACACTTGCCACTTTTCAGAACACACAAAACACATTACATCATTATATAAGAATGTTTTTGTGCATTGTTTAGATATCTACAGATTTATTAAATTATATACTTACATATTCATAAATATATTCATCAATATGTCTTTCTCCAAGTTAATACTAGCAATGATAGCTTATACAGCATAGGAAAAATATAAATAAGATAGGATTTTAACAGAACAATCTTCAAATGCACTAGACATCTTTATGCTTGGCTAGGAAGGAGTATAAAGAAAGAAAACTGGGCCCTAGGGACTTCTGATTGTGGCAAAAAAAAGGTAGCCTTTTAGTAAATTAAGTGTAAATGAATTGGAAGTGTAGGGATCATATTCTCAACCAAAACAAAGAAGCCAAGATTTAGAAGAAAAGGAGCTCTGGCAAACTCCTTTCAGTTTGTTGAACCCAAGCATTTGAAAAATAGTTTGATTAATTTTGCCAACTGGAAATTCTGCCAATTTTCTAGTGTCCCTAAGCACTTACTAGCATTTTCCCAGATTGAATTTCCTATCCATATTTCTAAACGTTCTTGGCCACTCTGCCTGTAATTATTTGGAGTTCTTTGTGAACACTGAGATAGCACGCCTTGTTCTCTGAGAGTTGGTCCAATGTCACGCTGACTTCTGCAGGGCTCTACCCTTACAAAATTCTTTCAAGAATATCCCTCCACTTCACAGGCACAGTAGCACCCTGTGGGTTACAAATTGTCTCCTTCTGTAGATATGTAAACTAAGGCTAAAAGAAATTGAAAGAACCATGTCAAAGCTGCAGGGCCAGGAAAATTCGGATTGTGGATTAAAAAATCCTAATCTCCTGACCTAAATCTACACCACACCATAGGTATAAAGGGGACTTTAAATTCCAAGCCTTTCTTAGTCAGCAGTTCCACATGAGAATCTTTGCAAGGGACGGGCGGGGGGGTGGGGGGGGCGCCGGTAATGGCTGGAATGATATAACCTGAGACATCACAACAGACCCTACAAAGTCAGACCAGGAGACAAGTCTCCCAGGATGGAGTCTTCTGCCTTCTGTAACTTCCTGCTTTCCTCTGACCTTGCTTCTGAACATACCACTTTATTCTTTCAAAAACATCTTTCCTCTCTGTGGGTTCTAACCATATAAATAGAATGACTCATCATTCTGAAATTAACATAAATAGAAAGACTTCAGGTATAAGAATAGGCAATGTAAATAAACCAACCAAAATGCCAGCTATAATTTGAGCAAACAATGCTGTCAACAAATATATGTCTGTCCTACTTTTAACCAGTAGGTATCCTAGATTATACAAGTCCAGTATGTCAAGTAATGGGAAAGAGATTAGTTATCTTTTATAGTGCATTCCAATTTAAAATCTAGGCACTTAATTAATGTTCTGTTTATATCCTACTTCCCGATCATTAATAAATGTGTTCAGAACTATTGAGTTTAATAATAATCTGTATGCAAAATACCCAGTCTTCTTCCCCTAGACAGGGCCCTGTTCTCTTTCCCACCACAAGCATAGTTAAGGCTATAAGCTATTTTTACCATTTCATTTAAATTTCCAGAATAACCCAGTCTATAACCCCACCCTGAAGCTACCATATATTTGGATCATCTAAAGCTCTTCATTTATGAATCCTGTGGCCAGGAGCACCCAGGAGCCAGTTGTTAATTATCCAATAGCTGGCCCATCGTTTTAGCAGAGGGACAGTTGAGGCATCTCTTCAGAGCTCTGAACTCTCTTCATAGTCAAGAATTCCTGTCTTAGTCTGACAAAGCATGAGAGGAAATGAAGAAATCCTCAAGGCAGAGGTGCCTGACAATTACTTCGGATCCATCTTTCTAGCGAAGATGTAAATTGAGTCAAAGTGAATTCGTAAGGATGTCTTGCACATAAAGAAAAAATTCTGTTACTAAATTATATCACACTCATTTAGGAAACAACAGTAAAGCCTTAGTCATGTGTTGGGTTCTAGACCAAGAGGACCAGAAAGCCATTCTACTCTCATTTCTGTTATTTCAATAAAATACCCAGGCAAAAAGCAACTTAGGGCAGAGTGGTTTATTTGACTTATAATTCCAGGCTATAATCCATGATTGCGAGGAAGTCAAGACAGAAAGGTAAAGTATTGCATCCACAGTCAAGGGAAGAGAAAGAATAAGCACACGGGGCCTCCTTTGATCTCAGCTTGCTTCCTCCTCTCTTGAATGTTTGCTACATGCTACCTACAGAATAGCGCCGCCCACAATGGGCTGCGTCTTACGTCAATTAACAATCAAGGCAATCCCTCACAGATATACCCACAGGTCAGTGTGACATAGATTACTTCTTAAAATTCTTTTCCCAGGTGGCTCTTGTTTATGTGAGTTGATGTTAAAAACCAACCAGCAGGAGACCCTTGCCATCGAAGAGAGCTTATAGATTGGCCAGAGAGTAAGAAACAAGCAAACACTGCAGCAACCCAGTATGCTCAAATAGTTCCCACTCTGACACTTATACTGCCACCTCCCAAGACTGCGTCCACCTGGCCTCTCACGCACCCTAATTTCCATGGTTACTGGAGAAACACTCTTAGATAATTCCTGATGGAACTTCTTGGGGAGGTGAAGCACCCTAGCCAGAAAAATGCAGAACATTGGTTAAAGTCCTGGTCTCCTGACATCAAACTTAAACCAGGCCATAGGTATAAAGGGATGTTAAATTCCTGTCTTTTTCAGTGAAGTTGTCCAGACAGGTACATGCCACCTCAAGGCATGCATTACAGTGTGTACAATGTAAGAGATCAGGATAGATCCTATAAATTCATAAGGTTGGTTCTCTAAGGATGAAATTAACTGGCCCATGTCTGCAGCTGCCCTTGACTCTCCTTCGTCTTACCAAACCCCGAACCCTTGGGTCCTCTTACATCTCCCTGTCATTCTTCTTCAGCTGAGCCTGACCCATAGTCCTCTGGTGCTGTGACTGTGTCCCCCACATGTCAGTGGGTTACTGCTCCTCAGTCTGCAGTCAGCTCTGCAACTGATATCTTGGAAGTTCCTATTCTCACACAAATGAGGCAATCTGTCAGGAGCCTCTGTGCTTATCCAATCAGCAGAGATGGAGAGGGGGCAGTTCCCCCACTGCTCAAGGTCTCAAATGCCAAGTCTTTCAGTCACACGTCACCCGCAGACCCCAGCAGTTCCTAGGGAGAGCTCATGCCTGAGGATGCTCATTGAAATATAGATAAATCCATCAAAATGAAGACCCACCGCATCCATCCACTCCTGCCTCAAGCAGCCCTTGTCTAGGGTGTCACTGCCTCAGCCCTGAACAAATCAGAGGAGATTATTTTCAAAGTATTGAAAGCCTTGCAGAAATTCACAGAGAAACACGGGAACCTGTCCAGCTGTGTGGAGACCAGAGCTTTGTCACACAAAGACAACTATGCCGATGGCTTCTTTAGTGACATATCCTCTATCAGCCACCCCTCCACACTCTCACCCAGGCCCAATAGCCTTCAGGTAGATGTTAATGAAGGTTGGTACTGAGGGCAGTTTTCCATCTTCCTCCCTAAAAGAAGTATAAAGGGTTTTTTAAAAAGAAAAGGACATTTCAAACTGATGATATTTTAAAACCTTGATGTTCAATAAATACTTGATTTTTCTGAGGCTCATTAGAGATAATAGTACAACTTTATGTTAACACACACACACACACACACACACTCACACACACATACACACACACACTAGTCTAAGCAGCCTGGCCAAATATTCATGTAATCCACGTTTCCCTTTCCAGAAAACAATGTTTAAATCAAGGATTGCTCCCATAAAAGACCAGAAGGTCTTCAAAACAAAAATATACAGGGAGTTGAAGGAACCAGGGTCCACAAAGAAGAATATAAGATAGACCAAGACAGACCCCTGATGCATGCTTGCGAGTCCAAGGATGCAAATCAAAAATGCATCTAAGCACTTACAAGAGGCTTCCTTTCCAAAAAAAAAAAAAAAAAAAAAAAAAAAAAAAAAAAAAAAAAAAAAAACAGAAACACAAGAAACCTTTTCTGAATTAGGAAACAATCTGGAAAAAGGTGAGAGTCACCAGGGTCTCCCCCTGAAAAGCTCAGCTCTTAAAACACTCCCTCCCTCCTGGCCCCCCATAGCAGGCACCTACTGGACAGAACCTTGCATATCTCACCAGTTATAGATGCTCTTTCTTACTGGCAGGGGCTCCCACGTCAGGATTAGCAGGATGATATTGCCTTGTTAGATTTCAGGCTGAGTCAGTGAGCTAAGAGCTGGCTATGCTATCAGAAAGAACTCAGGATAAAGCATTCTCTTCATTACTGATGGAGGCTAATGGGGACTGATGAATTGTTTCCCATCCCACAGGGAAAGGCATCTACCAAATTTTAGATTTCAATTGTGTGAGAAATTACTTCCGCAATTCAGCCAGTTCAAGTGCATGGAACTGGCTTTGGGATTTTGTTTTTGAAATCTTAGCAGAGTATGACAAAATCAGAAAATACACTCGAGGATTTGCCACAGTGAGGGAGGAATACAGGCCATCCCAAGAGGGCCTGTTGAGAGAGGTCTCCCTCCTGTCAGGGCTCAGCCTGCACATTTGCAGGGCTCAGTCAGCCTAGTATGTTCAGACAGCATCAAGAGCTCACAAAAAAAAAAATGCCACTCATTCCCTGGCCTAGAAGCCAACACAGTGGGAATCTTCAGGACCCTGTGGGCATTTCTCAGGCTCTGACTAGAGTTGCTGGTCTTGGGCTCTGATCTTTCAAAGCTCTTCCTGGCTTCGGGGGTCTGTGAATAGACCCTCCAAGGTCACTTCTGCAGATAACTCTCCACTCAAAGACGCACACACATGCTCTCAGAGAGCTCTGCCTTTCAGTCCATTGGCTCTCTGATCGATCAAACACCAAGGCTGAGAAAGTTCTGCTGCAGTGGCTTCTCAACCATACACACCCCTGAAGACTACTGCCAGGAACTGCCCATCATACTGGAAATGTGCGATGAAAGCATTATCTTCATTATGGTAGTTGGCAAGGGAATAGCCATAGTAACCATGGGAAGGCCCATTTTTTTGGGTAGGGGGTCCTGGGGTGTATAAATGGCAAGAGGAATCGAGCAGGAGTTTGTATTTATGGCTCTCTTCCTGATTACAGATGTGACCAGCTACTTTAAGCTCTGCTGCCTTGACTTCCTCACCATAATGGACACCTTAAGCAAAGATAGGACCTTTCTCCCTTAAGTCACGATTGTCAAGAGTATTTTATCACAGTATCGGGGAAAGCGAACGAAGACAGGATGAGCTGAGCTTCTGTAGATGAGCAGCCAAGTTAGGATGCAAAGCAGAAAGCAAATACTCAGGGGAATTCGCAGGTGTCTGGTTAGCCAAGCACGCTTTTGGCCCTTGGCAACAGGAAGTGCTGGCGCATCTATTCAGCACATTAGGACACTGAGACAAAGTGGGGTGGGGACCACTCCACGTGGCACAGCAGGTCAAAGCAGCTAGGAAAAGGACCCACACCCTCCATTCTCACGTTGCACTCCATCCAGGATCCCACTGAGCAAGCCTCCACTGTCCTTTCCTCTGGTCACTTCTATCTCATCCTTCCTAGCTTCTGGTAAATGTGCTAGCTTCATGTGGGACACGGAAGTCCAGGTGGGAGTCATTCCTGTTGTCAGTGACCCTGTGTTGACCTTAGCAGAACTTGCCACTTGGATCTGACTCTCTAGACATCAGACATGGACGTGTAGCCTGGCTCAGTCAACAGCATAAGCAAAGACTGTAGGTGGCCATTAAAACCAGAAGAGTGACTTGTTGATGCCAGGCATGCTGGCCATCTCCTCACCTGCCAGAGAAGTCACAAGATGACATGTAGATGTAAAGGAAGCTCAGGGTCACAGTAGCCAGGAGGGCAAGGCAGGAACCTGGAAACTGCCTAGGCTTGCAGAGAACAGGGGGGCAGAAGACAGAGATAGACCTTCCGCATGTTAGACACTGAGGTCAACAGCTCTTTTTGCTCTCCTGTCTCATACAAGACCTGCACAGGGAGAGTAGAAATGATAGAAGTCAGGCCAGAGACATGCATGCTTCAGTGGATTAGGGTATTTGCCGCCAAGCCTTGCCAACTGAGTTCAATTCCCAGGTCCATATGAAAAGAGGAAACTAACTCCCCAAAGCTGACTTCTGATCTCCACAAATGTGCTGTGTCATGCCTGCATCACACACACATACACACACATAGACACACAAATACACACATACACATACATAGACACACAGACACACAGAGACACACACATAGACACACAGACACCACATATACGCACATATAGACACAGACACACACATGCATACACACATACATTGACAGATACATACACACACATGGAAACACACAGACACATACACACACACACACACACACACACACACAGACACACAGTAACACACATACATACACAGAAATACAGATACAGATGTACACATATACATACAGATACACACATATAGACACAGACACATAGACACATACACAGAGAGATTACATAGACACACACATACACACAGACACAGATAGACACACACACACACATGCTTTCCTGTAAACATGGAAAATTGGTAAATTATATAGTGTACATAAAGGGGAGTGATTGACCCAATACATTTCTTAGCTGAAATGTAGTTAAATCAGGCAGAATTGGATGAAGTATTTATGTATATACTGTTATATTTTTTTCAAACAAAGTATGAAATTTTCACCAGTATTTTGAAATAAATCTTTTTGAAACCTTAGGAATTGTCAAAATGCCAATGCTTATGCCAGAGCTGTTAGTGCCTGCCTGTCACCGCAGCACTTTAGAGATAAAAACAAAAGGACCAATGGTTCAAGGCTAGACTCAAGCATATAGCCACTTTGAGGCCAATCTGGGCTCTAAGAGGGGTGGGGGAAGGGAAGAAACTGTATTATTCCAAGGCAACTTTCTGTAGACCACGTCAGCTTCTAAGCAAAGGACCCCTACAGCACAGGCAGGGCTGCTGCTATCTCCATTAATGTACATGTATGGCACATATGGCGTGCTACAGGGTGGAGAGTGAGCGAGAATGTTGAACTCTCAGTACCTGGATAAACAGAAGAGTTCAGTGCGTGGCTGACAAAGCAGAGACTATTCTAGAACCCGAAGGGCTGGGCTGAGTCATAGCTGGTGGTAAGCAGGAAGAAACATGAAACAGTAGCTAACACTGTGAGTTTTAACTTAGCTCCAACATAAACAGAAGCAAGGAGCCATCGGCGTGTACCGTGATATTTTCATCTAAGAATGAAGCCTTGTTAGGGACTCTTGTGCACAAACAGATGCAAGCTGACGTGGTCCCCACGGTTCTGTGGTTCCCCAGAACTTTACAAACCTAAGAAATTGAGTCTGGAGATAGGCAGTGGTGCTTTCTCCCATCAGTAAATAGATGCTGTGGACAAATTAATTTGTTGAACCAGAGTTGTTTGTTGTTGTTGTTGTTGTTGATGATGATGATGATTTCTTTTATTTCTAAAGCAAAGAATGTTAATGTCAGCATTACCGCAGAGGCCACATCTTCCAGAATGTGTGCATGCTGGAAGGGAACTCTCCAGATCGTGTCTAGCAGAATCCCATTGGTCCATCTCAGGTAGAGCCTGGAGTCTGCAGATTGCAAACTGAGGGGAGAGAATGTGGGATGGTTGAGACCTCTATCTGTCCAAAGGAAACCAGGGCCAAGACAAAGAGCTGCAGGAAGGAAGTGGGAAAGAATCAAGCTAGTTTGGATATGCTTGGGAAGCTGTGTGCTGGGCTATGAGCCTCATGCTCATTCTCACCTATAGAGCATGCCAGAAGGACGGAAGGGTGCTATAGAGTGACCACAAGGGAAGGAGATACAAATCTTTCCACTGCTTTTAGTTCCTAACATTGTACAATTTGCTGAAGCTGTGAGACAGAGGATGGTTTTGTGAGATCTCTGTTGGACACTTTTATACTTTATAGTCTTTATACTTTTATAAAATGGGGATTTCGCATAGCAGTGAATATTTTGACCAGATGATCTCCATTGGACAGGGTGCCATAGAAAATGGACATAAGAGAAACAGGAAGGAGAAGGTCACGTATTGGAGCTTTGTGAAGATAAGTCTGGCCACTGGGCACTGAATTTGTTGCTTAAGACCCACAGAGCTCTGAGCAGGTGAAAAAAATGATGCTGCTAATATCACTAAGTCTGACAGTAGGCTTATGTTTGTGCTAACAAAGTTTTTCTTAAATCAATCCAATGGCAAAGGGCAAAGACTAGAAAGGCAACTGACAAATTGAACACCTATTATTTATGTGCCCCAGTTGATTGATACATACATGTGTGTGTGTGTGTGTGTGTGTGTGTGTGTGCACGCATGTGCTGACACATAAGTTTGTATGTACCACATGAGGGCAAGAGGCCAGAAGAGAGCACTGGTTACCCTGGAGCAAGAATTATAAGTACTTATGAGGTGACATGTGGATGCTGGGGAACTGAACCTGGATCCTCCGTAAGAGCATGAAGCCTCCTAACTGCTGAGCCATCTCTGCAGCCCCCAGGTTCAGTAGCAATAATACAATTACCATGTATTGTTAACACAGAGAGTTGGGTCAGTATGATCAGTGCACATGACCAATGCACGGGCAGTGAAGGACGTGGCCAGTGGTGGACATGACTGATGATGCTCATGGTCAGGAGTGGACCCAGGAAGCCCAGGCTGTGTAATAGAGGCTTAGGAGGGAGCCCAACACTCATTGTGTGCTGTCTCAGGTAAGATGGATGCATAAGTATACAAAACCAACAATAAAGAGTAGCAGGGCCCTAGTTCCATGGCTCCTGCTGCTCAGGTAAACTTGGAAGGTGAAGTTCACCTGGCTCAGGGCCAGGAGTGATGAGCAGCCTCAGGCCCCAATGCCCCAGATGACTGACAGGCCTGAGCTGCCAAGGCCTCTTCTTCCTGCAACCACCTTGGCTTAGATTCCACTGCCCTGCGGTGTCTAGTCATGCAGTCTGGCCCAAGAGTAGACATATGAACTGCCAGTGGGTGACCCTGTACAAGCTACCTGATTGCTTTTGTGGCTAGAATCCTTGTGCTGGTAAAGGAAGAGGGAAAGGAGGAAGGAGAGATGGAGAGGGAGGAAAAGGAAAGAGGAGGAAAATGAAGAGGAAAGAGGAGGGGGAAGAGGAGAAGGAGGAGGAGGAGGAGGAGGAGGAGGAGGAGGAGGAGGAGGAGGAGGAAGAGGGAGAGGAGGAGGAGGAAGAGGGAGAGGAGGAGGAGGAGGAAGAGGGAGAGGAGGAGGAGGAGGAGGAGGAAGATGACATGAAATCAAGCTCATGTCACATTTCCAGAGGTCCAGACACCAGCTTGTTACTTCTTGCTCCAACTCTGCAGACCCCACCCATGTCCTTCTCCCTCCTTAGAGGAGACTCCTAGCCCAAGGGTGACCAAACAATTTGTCTGTGCAGCTCAAGAGGAGTTGGTGTCCTGGGGGCCATTTTCTGTCCACCCTGTCTCCGTGCTCCATGGGCTGAGTCTCTGAGGACAATTAGTCCTGGACTCAGAGAACAGATTGATTTCACACAGGGGACAAAGGAGCTTCCAACAGAGCTCAGTGAAGGGAGAGCAAGGGCGCCAGCAAAGGACGATGGGAATCTTCGGTATCTTTCAGGCTTTGCCAGCAAGAGCTTCAGTCCAAAGCACAGACCTTCCCTCCCCACCAGTGGGAGAAACCACAGTTACTGCCCATGGCATATTTTCAATAGACAGGTATCTCTACAGTTTCAAATGCTACAGGCACTTAATTCCTGGGACTCCGGTTTTCCCTTACATGTCAGTTCTTCATACCCTCAGTCTCTCAACATAAGAAATTCACACTTTATCCATGCATACAGGTATGTAAAATAGGGATACAAATCAAACATTTACTGTGAATAAGTCATCATGTACTGTGAATAAGTCATAAAGAAAATTTAAAATAGTTCTTTGATATATACATCCTTTCATCATTGAGTAAAGACAAAAGCAAATGTATATACTAATGAGATGGATTTGCTTATTCTTACAAAAAGAATTAAATACTGGGGATTAATTGTTATTGCAGGACAGAGAGGGAGCATATTCAGTGTTTCTCAGAGAAGATCAGTATTTTAAAAGTACAATATTAGAAGTATGTTTAGGACTATTTCAGATTGATTAGGAATTAATTCTGCTCTAATCCCAAGCCAAAATGTAATGTTTACTTGTTTACTTTTATGAAACTCAAGCCAGCCATTCAAGTGGCAATTGTTACAACCAAACTTTGCAACACACTACAACCCAAAGATCCACTAATTTTATACTTAGATGTCAAGGAACGCTGACAGTGACTACGTCGACTTCTGTTCTCTGGAACTAAGCCATGATGGTTAATTAAGAGTGGCAAACTGTTAGGAACAGTGAACACCACAGTTCACAGACCTCACTGAGTCTCAAACCCAAGCTGGGAGGCCTCAGGGAGCATTTTCTGTGGTTGTGTGGTTTGGCACTATGCACAGTACAAAGTGTATTGTAGTTGTGTGTTCAAAACCCACGCTGCAGTGATAACACACAATGCAACACAACACAACACAACTGGGCGAGGACTGCCAGAAGACTTCTGCCTGGTTACCAATCTGGTTTTGAATTAATTTTGATGGTTGTAAATTCAGAAACCTGTTACCATGCTTTTTGTGTGATCCCCACACTCAGTTACACAACCCCATACAGGGCCATGACTCACAGTTCATAAACTGTGCCCCCCAAAGAAGCTTATTTCATGGATTCCTAAACAGGGCAAGATAGGTACCAAGGGATGAGTTCTGGCTTCGAATAAAGTAATCGATGGAAATTCACCTTAGGGGGGATATAAATAGTCACTCACAGGTTCCCCCAGGACCTCATAAGAAAATCACCTCTGATTAGAAAAAGGACAAAAGAAGAAAGAATAGCTGGAGAATGGAAAAATCTATTTGTTCCCATAGGCAAAGAAAGGCTCGCATTGTCTCCTATACTCTGCTTTCTCAGTTCTTCATCCAGGAAGCTGGGGGAAGGGAGGAGACCCTTTAGGGGATCTTCCTGGTACAGCATCTTTGATTCTGCAACCTGGGCCCTCAGCTCTTCACTCCATGGTCTATGAAGATGGTAGCCACAAGATTATAGCCACAAGACTAGCTCTGCCTTCTCTAGAAACTAAAGGACTTCTGGAAAAGGACAGGCTCAGTCTTGCCATGTCATAGCATTGCCTGTTCCTTCTCCCACCTCCTTGGAGCCCTTCTGTCACAGCTGGCTGCAGTTGTGGCTTCAGCTAAAACAGGTTCTGAGAGATAACATTCTTTGGGAAGAAAGTCGATAGCATATAGAATTTCACTTAAAATGACTTGTGTTCTGCATCATGGATGGCCATCTGTAGAGGACGCTGGCTATTAAGACTCTGTACTCATGCTGTATGTACCCAGGAATTCTCCTCAAAAGCCCCTGTCAGCACTGGCAGGGGTGACCAGAGACCGTAACTTTTTCTTGTGGAAGTTGGTTCTGTTTTGCTGCTAGGCATGACACATGGCCATGCTCCTAGGTCTGGTTCCCACCTTCAACCTCAACTTGAATCTAGTATGCATCTGGAACTTCTCTAAGTCCCTGATGTCCCACAGCTGAGTGGCTCAGACCTGAAGACAGATCTCCATCTCCTTCTGGGAAGGAAAAGAGTAAAGGCAGATTTCTCAGTGGCAGCACCATTGCCCTTGGGACCAGGCTCTTTGTGGCAGGGACTGTCTTATGTATTGATGTCTTAGTCCATTTTTTTGATACTAACTGAAGATTACAGAATGGGAGTTTATAAAGAATAGAGATTTTTCTAGCCCACATTAATGAAGACTGTGAAGTCCAATATCAGGGTACTACCATCTACTGAGGGTCTTCTCCCCCTCCTTTCCCACCCCCAGCTTCATTGTCACGGCATCTCACACCTGAGACACAGCAAACAGACCGAATCAGCTCTCTCTTGGTCTTATGAAGCCACCGATATCATCATAGGACTCTCTTCCCTCATCCCACTTCACAAGGGCCCCATCTCCAAACCCTAGTAACACATGTGGTGCTTTGGAAGAAAATGGTCCCCACAAGCTCACAGGGAGTGGTCTCATTAGGAGGTGTGGCCCTATCAGAGTAGGTGTGACTTGGTGGGATGAAGTGTATCACTAGGGGTTGGGCTTTGAGGTCTCAGTGTGTCTCCCTTAACTTCCTGCTGCCTTTGGATCAAGGGGCAGAACTCTCAGCTCCTTCTCCAGCACCGTGTGTGCCTGTGTGCCGCCATGACGAAAATAAACTAAACCTCTGAACTGTAAGTCAGCCCTAATTAAATGTTTTCCTTTAAAAGAGTTAGTGTGGTCATGGTGTCTCTTCACAGCAATAGACACTCTCTAAGATAACATATAACTGGGATTTCTAGAGGGGATCAACAGTCAGACTATAGCTCACGCTTACAGCATCCCTGGCTCCTGTGCACTAGATGTCAGATGAAAAGCTCCCACCCCCACCCACCCCCACCCCCGTGCTAATGGCTAATGTGATGACAACATAAACTGTCTCCAGAAATTGTCAAATGTCCCTTGAGGATAAAACTGCCTCAGTGGAGAGCACTGATTTAGAAGAAAGGGAATGATGGGAAGTGTTTCTTGTGATGTGACTGCAGACAGAGAGGCCTGAAGAGCGTCAGCCAATCTTAGGCCGTCTCTGTGACACATCTGCAGAACTCACCCAGAAGAACCAGCAATGTAAGCTAAAGTAAACAAACAAGTAAACCACTAAAATGCCTTACAATGTTTTAAGTAGGTTTGCAGTTCTGTGTCTAGCCACATTCAGAGCCATCCTGGGACACACAAGGACAGTCTCTCATACTGGACACTTCTCTACACTGCTGTGCACCAAGTGAAAGAGAAACAGAAATCCATAGGAAGGGACCAATGTGGAACTGGGAAATCTGAAGAGCATCTGCCAGCACTGGCAGCCACAGCTCACCCATCACCCTGACATCCTCTCCAACAAAGACCATGTTTGTGGAACAAAGAAAACAATTTCTCCACACAAGAAATCTGTCTCAAAAACTCCTCATCACAAACCACATGTTCACTGCAGCCTTGCTTATACTAGCAAACAGGAAACCATGCCACCTCACGTATCAGGTGACACAGGCCAGAACCCACTCAGATGCCCAGTAATATCCCATGAAGCTGTTTTTACAATCCAGTAGGTCTGCCTATGCAGACAGGCTGAGGCTGCATGAGAGCCCTGCTTGTTAAATGAGAAGCGGGAAGTAGAGCGGTGTCGGTGCAGGCTTCCATTTCTGGGAAGAGAGAATGAGGACTGAAGGGCACAAATGCACAGAGCTCCTCAGAGTTTTTTCTTGGTCATTACCCTAATTTGAATCTTTCTGCATAATGAGGCACCCTTCCAAAACAAAGAAACGGATGCGGACCATCTTCAAAAAGAAAATGTTGCAAGGTGACCCAGGAAAAAGGCAATTTTGCTAAAAGTGCTTGGCAGCTAAACCCAGCTGGCTGCTCACTGAGGCCCCCGGCCTTTAAATTTAATGTGCCCCTACAGTCTTCGGTGCGCGCCAATTCTGGATAACCGGAAGTTGAAACAGGTGGCGGATTTTATGTGCCTATTACATCATCATGGGGGCTTACTCAGTAAGTAAGACATCTAATGTCTTCCAACTGAAGGAATTTGCTGCATCCATCCACACCACCAACACAGCAAATCGGTCCTGCTAGAGGTGGGTCTAAGAAATGAACAGAACGCCGGGCGGGGGTGGCGCACGCCTTGAATCCCAGCACTTGGGTGGCAGAGGCAGGTGGATTTCTGAGTTCGAGACCAGCCTGGTCTACAGAGTGAGTTCAGAGGCCAGCCTGGTCTACAGCCAGGGCTACACTGAGAAACCCTGTCTCGGGGGGAGGGGGGGGGGGAAGAAAGAAAGAAGGAAATGAAATGAACAGGACAAGATTAGCTGACTGCACATGACAAATAAAAAAGATTCTCTCAAGTCTACGGTCCAACACAATTTTTTTCACTAGCAGCCATTCAATCTCAATTTTTTCCAAAGTATTGAAATGTAAATCTCTTTGTGTACAGCAAAGGGTACGTTTTCTAAACTCAAGTTCTGCCCCTCACTCTAGGGAGAGATCACATAGGTCAAAGGCAAAGAAGATAAACAGCCATTAACAATGAGAATGGAAAGCGGGCCGGTAAGTGACATTTTAAATAGATGAAACCAGATGGTTTGTTATATTTTTTAAGTTTATTTTCAGACGCAAAGAAAATTGTCACCAAACTTTATCAAATGACTAACTTCTTATCATAAAGTTACCTTTTAAAGTGTACCCAAAGACCTTTGTAATAGAAAATTAGACCGTTTTGAAACAGGATGGCCTCTGCTCTAGAGCTGTGTGCTATACCTGGGCCTGGTTGTGTCTATATCACCTCATCACGTGCTGCTCCGGGTTGGTGTCTGTCTGCTTTGTATGTAAATTCTTCTGGGAAGATCAGAGTCCTGCCGGGAATCACACTGATAGAAATTTGGCCAGAGTTTCTCCTGTGCTTGCATTAACTCTCAAACCCAGGGACAAACGTAAGGTACCTATTTAACATATCAAAGCTGTCGTGGCCGCTAGATTCTACCAGCATCCTTCAGTCCCTACCCTGCCCTCTTATGCACCCCACCCCCACCTGACCCTGTGACTTTCCAGCTCCTACATCTAGTCTCCGCCCTCCCCCCGCCCCCCTTACACACGGATCAGAGTCACATCCTCTCTGGACTCTCCCAGATATCTCTCTGCCTGTGCCTAAGCGCTCCCTTTTATCTACAATGAAGTTTTTATCTACAATAAACGTTCTCCTCCACCATACCTAGCAGTTGTCATATCCTTTTCTTTCTTTTTTTTTTTTTTTTTTTTTTCACCCATCATGGACATTTGATATCTTGAAATATTTGGCACCAGATAGCCCATCTTTCCCAGAAATACTCAGTTTTACAAAAGCCAGAACAGTTACCAAGTACAACATATAGGCAGGCCCATTTGCATGCCTCTCTGTCGGCTGTTAAAATAGGGCACTTTCTACTGTTAATGTTTGGATGGACATAGGCCTTCCAAATGTGTGGAGGGAGTAGCTGAGGCAGGTGAATGAAAAAGTGAAGCCGGGAGCATGCCTTTAATCCCAGCACTTGGGAGGCAGAGGCAGGCGGATTTCTGAGTTCGAGGCCAGCCTGGTCTACAGAGTGAGTTCTAGGACCGCCAGGGCTATACAGAGAAACCTTATCTCGAAAAGAGATAGAGAGAGAGAGAGAGAGAGAGAGAGAGAGAGAGAGAGAGAGAGAGA
>JADRCD010211848.1:20237-33894 GCA_019843815.1 Montemys delectorum | reverse complement strand
CTCCTCCTCCTCCTCCTCCTCCTTCTTCTTCTCCTTTTTCTTCTTCTCCTTTTTCTTCTTCTGATGCTGCTTCTCCTTCTCCCTATCCCTCTTCCTCCTCCTCCCCCTTCTTCTCCCCTCCCCTTCCTCCTCCTCTTCCTTTTCTTCTTCCTCTTCTTTCGGAATGTTAGCACTAAAGGCATGCGACACCACACCCAGCCTCAAATTTCTATTCTCCACTGATAATTCCCCATAATAATTTAGTAGACTAAATATTAGAAGATTTTTTGGTAGATATTGTTTGACAGCATGAAACCCAGTGAGGGCTTTCCTACCTTTCAGTTGGAAGCAGTACATGGTGTCTCTCAGCACAAGTTTGTAGCATTTGGAACTAGGCTCCAGGTGCGAGAATTAGCTCTGGGCCTTGGTAAGCTGCTCATCCTGCAACTCCAATTCGCCCACAGTACAGCAAGTAGAATCGACTTCAAAGATTACTCAGAGCAAGGGCTGATGTTTCTAGGTACGCATCCTTTGAAGGTGGATGTGGCCATAAGAAATGCTTTGGCCAATCAAATATCCATAGATAGGCTTTGTATTACCTTGAGAGAGAGAGAGATTTAACAAGTGGTACAGAATTCTGCAGATTCCCTTTTCCTAGGAAGGTAATCATGGAAGCAGAAACTATTTGGAGGAGATGATATGAGATAGAAACAGCCCAGAAAGCATAGCCTTCGTTTGCACAGGCCTGGACCGTCGCCCAGACCCACAAATGACTTAACATGCACAAGAAATAAACATTTGTTGAGTTAAGCCATGGAGATTTGGGCGGTGTTTGTCACTGTAGAAAATCTAGCCTCCTCTGGCTGATCCATTTCCTCACTGGTGCAGCAAGGATTAAATGAATTACTGTACATAAACACTTGAAAAACGCTAGCTCTACAAATATTTGCCAATGTTACTCTGTAGACTGGATTCCAGCGTGCCTTTTTTTCACGTTTTATAATTGGTGGTGTTTCACATTTTAATTGGCAACAGTGTTTCTTTCCTAATGTCCCATAAAATCACCCTACATCTTGGATCCAGGCCCATGAATCTGTACTATTATTATTATTATTATTATCTTAGGGACTAGTGGATAAATAACAGAACCACATTCTTCATTTGTAAGTAGCATATAAACAAACACTTTGCAGTTGTTTAAAGGGGAGGAAAGTGAAGAAGAACAAGGTTCATCTCACAATACTGATATGTGTCAAACTCAGCCTCAGTAGCCATGTTTGTTTCTGAGGCAGATGTGCCATTTGGATTTAGTCTTGGTGCACAGCCATGAGTGGCTGGCTATCAGGTCTGAGGGTAGTGGTCAATATCCAAAGAAAGATCTTGGGGATGATTTTTAAAAAGGCTGATAATAATTCTATACTCATAGTCCACTAATAAAAGAATTCATCTGCCACAATAACAACTAGCCAAGCAAAGGGACTTCGGCGGGCCTTCTCGCCACCAGGCGTCAACTCATCAATAATGTCAGCGTGAGTTTTATTTGTTTTTAGACTTTTCTCTGTACTATATTTGACAATTTGTTTGTGATGGAATGGTATAAGAATTAGAGGCATATGAACCTTTCTCTTCTATATTTGCCCAGGTTGATGAAACATAATAAACAAACACTTGAACATAATAATAAAAATAAATTAAGTCATAAAAGGAGGCCCTTCAAAGGGATACACGTGGATGGTGAGACACTCACTCAAACCAGGCAAGCAAACACATTGTCTTTGTTTTTCTGTTAACACTCCCAGAGAGTCCTTGTATGTCAGGAAATTTTCTCAGATGTACAGCCCAGAAAGAGACTCTCAGAGCAGCCTATCTACAGGCTGAGACTTGAAAGACAGGCTGGCACCACCCACTTTCAACCTCCATGCCACAGCAGATTCTTAGTGCTTCTCAGCTGCTCCTGAGGAGCCACGGAAGAGGCCCATGGGAGAGGTAGGAACAGAATACATGCTGACAGGAAGTCTCGGGAGTGTGAAGAAGGACAGAGGCCCACAGTGATGACATTTCACATATGAATCTAGAGCTGGAGGCCAACCTGTGTAGGAACACATCCTCCATCTGCTGCTCAGCTGCCTGGGAGCCTTAGAGGCCTCACTGGTTTGTTGACAAAGCCTATAGAAGTCTCCTCTTGGAGCTCCTGTTGGGCAGCCCAAGTCCCAGAGGCTTGAGTAGTGTTTTGTCACAGCTCCTGGAACATCTGGACCCCAGACTCACAGCCTCTGTGTGTGTGCTTTCCTCTGTATGTTCACCCGACCATGCTGCCTAGGATTCCATTACAGTGTGGCCATGTCTCATGGTTAGTTTTATAACTAGTAGCAGAAGAGTCCTGTTCCTTTTAGACCTTGATTGGCATTTGGATTTTGACTGATATATTCTGTGAATGAATTCATGTTTTGGAAACCAGGAGAAGAACTGAAAATAGTCCTTCCATTTGGATTGTATGGTTCTATGAACCAAGATATGGGTTTCGAACGCAAAAACTAATAGCAACCTTAAAAAGATTTTAGGGAATGTGTCTTTTCCTTCGCTTGCAGTTCTGTTGATCCTGCTGAGCTGAAACTGACCTAAGAGTTCTCTGTCTCTCGATCTCTGTCTCTGTCTCTCTGTCCCTCTCTCTCTGACTCTATCTGTCTGTCTGTCTGTCTGTCTCTCTCTCTCTCTCTCTCTCTCTATATATATATATATATATATATATATATGTATATGTATATGTATATGTATATGTATATGTATATATATCCTCTCCCTCTCTTGAACTCATAGGTAGAGGAACTAAAGTCCAGACTTGGAGAAGGTTTTTCCAAACTCACACAGGTAGATAGATCCAAGCCACACTGGAAACTGAGTCTACTACTTACAGACCAGGACACTTAATTTTCCCAGAGCAAACCCACTGATCCCCAACTTACAAAGAATCTTCCTAAAATGTTTTTTAAAAGTGGTATTCAATTGAATTTTAAATATTAATTTCAGTTTATTTTCTTTCCTGGCTAGTGATATATGGTAATATATTCTGTTGCTTAGAAAACTGGGCAAAAGAAGATCCCTCACACCCACAGTCTAACAATAAAGATGGAAGCCACCAACGCTTTTCATGAGAGTGTGCTGCAGATCATATCGTTGCTATACTAGGACATTCAGTCACATAAATATATTCAGTGCATTTTCAACACACCTTTCTACATGTGTTCAACAGAATATAACCCTAGTGGAATTTGAGGGTTATCTATCCTCAGTGACATCAGTTGGATGGAGTGCTAAGCTGAGCAGCCACTACGGGTTCCTGGAAAACAAGAGCTCAATCCAGGATATGTAGTTGAGTATCAATTAAGAAAACCAACATGATCATTTGAGCATGTCCTGTAGTCATCCCAGATGAGGGCTAGCAGAGGGCCATGGTTAGAACTCTGTCCACTAGATGCTAAATTGAGGTCTCAACCCTGAGTTCTGGTAAATGAAATACTGGGTAGGCTGAGAGACTTTACAGGTGTCAAGATGAGATCATTGGTAAATCTTAGGGAATCAGCATGACTGGTGGTTCATCAGGAAAGAAACAGAGATGCAGAGAAAGGCACACTCAGAAAGAAGACATGAAGACACACAGGAGATGTCAAGCGAGGACTCAGATACTGGTAAAGTCATATAACTGTAAAATCAAGAGGCTATAAGGGCCATTGGCTTCACCGAGAGCTGGAAGAAGTTGTGCAGGGTTTTCTTAGGTTTAATAGATCATGGCATGCTGATTGCTTGCCCTTAAATTTGTGGCTTCAGAACTATAGAAGAATACACTTCTACAGTCCTAAACCATAGTGGTACCATGGTTCCCCATAATCTACAAAAGTATTATTCTAACCCCCCATCAAGTCAATACCTTAAGCCACAGGTAATAATAAACCCTACATAAATTATGCATGCCTATATATTTATAAAGTAGGAACAACAAGAAATTAACAATGAATAAAGTAGAATAATTATAGTAATATACTACAATAACACCCATTTAAAATGTAATAGCTGTTCATTTCTGGAATTTTCCATGTACTATTTTCAAGCTACAGGACACTGAATCTGAGGTGAGGGAGGCTATTGTACAACAGCCGTTCACATCCATGGGCTCCACATCCACAGAATCAACCACAGATCAAAGCACTGTAATTGCTTCTCTACTACCCAACTATCGGAGACTTCCTGTCATCATTCCCCAAGCAAGACAGATACCATGACAACCATTCATATGGCCTTGGTGTTGAACTAGGTGAGATACATCTTCTTGAGGATAAGCACAGACTGTGCCATTGTGTGTCAGGGATCCTAACACCTGCATGTTTAGGTATGAGGAACCCATGGAGCCAATCCTCACCCATCCCCAGACACTGAAGTATGAATATCAGACAAGCCCTCAAACCTCGAGCAGGTGGTGAACAGGCTTACAGCACTCCCTTGTTTCATTGTCATATTAGACTTTAAATCTTCAAGGCCACAGCCAAAAATCTTTGGTATTTGAAAGTTCCCTGCAAACAGGAAATAACAGAGAACTGCTCATCTCTTCTCATTTCCCTCCCACATTACTTCTAACAACCATTTGTACCTCCCTAGCTGCTGCTGTGGTTCTTCCTCTACCGTGAAGAAAGTCTCTCCAGCTTTTTCATAAAGGGGAAGGGGAACAGCAAGAAACGGGAGTGCCTATTGTTCCAGATGCCACTGACTCCTTACATGACAATTGTGCTTAGATGATTCTTTCCACAGTTCAGCAATAATTACCCAGAACCTGCTAGGTGGTAGAGGTTTACTCTGTTTCCTGAGCTACTGCAGGAAACAGAATAAAGGCTCTTCCAGACAGCTAACAGCCGAGGATGGATATGGATGGGTGGGAGGGCAGATGAGTGGTATATCGGTGATAATCAATAGGATAGCTAATGAGAAGGATTGATATGTGTGATAGATGATATCTACAAGTGATAGATATGATACATAAAGACATAATGAATAGATGATTAATAGATTCTTAAATAAGATAATAGATGATAGGTAGATGTTCTAGATATTGTATTAGATATATAGATAGATGACAGATTTAGTTAGATAGTTGAGAAAGAGCTACCCATCTTAGATAGGTACAAATGATAGATAGATAGATAGATAGATAGATAGATAGATAGATAATACATACATAGATACATAGATTCATAGATTCATAGATACATAGGTGTGAAGACATGATGGATACAGATGACTGATAGAATATAGATGGATTTATGGATAGATAGATAGGTAGATAGATAGATAGATAGATAGATAGATAGATAGATAGAGACAGATGTTAGAGCAGAAAATGGCAAGTACATATATATAATGAATAAAATATAAGTATAGAGTTCATTAAATCTGCCACTAAAGTTACCAAACTGAAGAAATACCCTGAAAGAGCTTTTAACATCAAGCCATCTTGGGGCATCAATATCTAAATTATTTACAGTATCAATACACTATTCCCACAAGAGATTTTAACCCTAATTAAAGCTCAGGTCTGCTGGGAAGGAACCTCAGGGTATGCACAGTCAGAGAGGAGGGAAGGTGAGGACTGGGGGTACCTAATAACAAAGCTGCCAAATATACCCAAGGAGAGAGTAGAGTATTCATCCCCTCCTCATTTCGCACCGAATTATAAGTAATATTGGTTGGTGGTCGACATAATTAAAGACTACTTTAATCCCTGTTGCTCTTCCAGTCCTGACTAGGCAGGATGTTCATGGGCTCTAGGAACTACTAGGCTATCCAAATTGGTTCCTGAAGAGCAAAATAAGAGGACTTTGCTGAGATCCTGCCATGCCCTTTCCTAACCCTAGTCCCAAAGCCACTTAGCTTCAGCTGTCAACTTGACACATCCCAGAGTTACCTGAGGGAGTCTCTTTTGGAGTATTGCTTCACACTTATTGGTCTGTGGACACGTCTGTGGGCATTTTCTTAGTTGCTAATAGATGTGGGAAGGCCCAGCCCACTCTAGGTGGTCCCATCCCTAGACAGGGATAAATAAGAAATGAATAAGAAAGCTAGGTGAACAAGCCACAGGGAGCAAGCAAAGTGTTATTACTCCATGATTTCTGCTTCAATTTCTATCTGAGTCCCTGCCCTGGATCTCCTCAATGATGGACTATATAATATATAAGTTGAAATGCCCCTGTGCGCCTCCCGACTCAAACACCAAGTAAGTTGGTTTTGGTCACGATGTTTATTATAGAAAAATCAAGCAACCTAGAACAGAAATTATAAGGAGTGGGGTGTTGATATGGTGAGTGTAACCTTTTTGTTCTGGAAGGACGACTGTGAAAGTATTTGAAATGTTGAGCTGGAAAAGCCATAGAGTACTTAAAGTTTAATGAGCTATGATAGAGAACTTGGAAAATAATGTTGAGAGCAACACAGATAACAAATTCTAGTTTTTGAAGTTTCCGAGGGAAATGAAAACTCCACTAAGGCTTTTCCTACGATCTTTTTTTGAGTTAAGAATCTCTAGAAGTGAAACCTTTGCTTTACTGGAGCCTGTTAACTGAGGATGAAGAATCAGCTGTGATCAATGAACGATAACCATCATTGATATGAAATCATCTGAAAAGTATTGCTTCAGAGTCCCCATACTGAAAACATAGTCCAGAGGTGGTTACGGCTGCATTTAAAGCTAGAGGCAAAATTTAGTAACATATAAAATCTTTAAAATATGACGCTGGTTTGGGTAGCACGAAAGCTGGAGAATTGAAGGGGTCATGGAGAGAAGTTGAGGCTTGGTACGATGTGCCTGAGTCAGAGTCTTTAAAGAAAGGCCACGAGGCTGGTGACAGCGCAGCTTCAGTGCGCTGGATATTGGAGACAGTAGGCTCATGGACCATCTTCTAAAGGCAGCAGCAGGTGTTGAGTGGAGATGGTCTGAACCTACGGAGAGAAGTCATGTGTGCGCTACAAAGAGCACAACTGGAGAGGCAGGGCTGTTCAACCTGTTCAGAGCCCAGAAGAGGACGAATGAGTCCTAGACACTGGACTCTGAGTTCACATGGTTAGATTTCTTTTTTAATCTGATTTTGTGTCCTGATTTTGTTTCACCCTTTTGCAACAAGAAACCATATACTGTCTTTTATTACTTTATAGAGACACACACTTAAGAAACTTCGGATCTTTAAGGAGAGCTTGGATTTCTAAATCATTAAAATTTTTTCAATGGCAAAGCTTAAAAGTCGTACCATATTTTATATTATGATGTGAACATAGCCCACATCTATAATCCTAGCACGTGGGAGGCTGAGGTAGAAGGACCTTGAGTTTCACGGCCAACTGGTGAATAGGAGATTCTGTCTCAAACGGCTTAAAAAGTAGAATTAGAGATAGAATCCTATCACAGGTCTGCTGGTTCACTCCTCTGGCTCACTTCTCACAGCCCTTAGACCCCCCCCCCCTTCACATTTTAGCATTATGCCATAGGGCTGAGACAAAGCAGCCTTGTAGCACAGTATATCATGGAAAATAAAGCTTTCAAATCTTATCTGTAAGAAACCCAATTCTGAATATCAAATATCCATGCACCCTGCAGAGAAGAGATCCAGTGGTGAACCCTCCAAGCTAAGTGCCCTCCTGAAATAAGAAGGCAGAGGAAGTATGGCTCTGACAGTCCTTTGTATCCACCTGCTCCACCCCTGTAAGCCTCTGATGATGACATTGACTCTGCCTCAACACAAAGGTGTTGGTGGGTCTGCCTCCACAGAAGGAAGGCCTATAGCAGGTGTCTGGCATGGAGGGTTTTTTTCACCTACAAAATTTTGCTCTAGTATGAGCTCGAGGAGGGACTGATTACAGCTGAAGTAAACTGATTTTAACTACACTGAATCTTTAGCCAAGGCTAGACTCACTTTACCACTTCCTAAAACCCATCCCAAATAGCAGCACCATCTCTCCAACCCACACCAGATGGATGTAGTGCTGAATCGACACTTTTCCTGTTCCCAGTTTTCTTGGGGAAATGAGGCCAGCTCCACACAGCAGCCAGAGCTCTTGGCTTTGATGACAGCCTTCAAGTGGCTATATTTGAACACAACCGAAAGAGGAAATGAAGCTTCAGCTGCGGGTCAGCCCCGTTGCCAAGGAGGATGGGGTGAGCATCAAACAGCTGTGTTCCGGTCGTTCAGCAGAAAGGCCACCTTTCTAGTGTTCTCACCATTTAATTCCTTCCATTTACACTCTTGTGATATCATAATAAAGGGTGGCGACAGAGAAGTTTTGAAATATCTCCACAACTTAAGTCCTCCCTTCCCCCCAAAAAAATCTCTCCCCTAAGTATTATTTCCTGCCAGAAAATGAATTGGATCTGCTTCAAAACTGCTTCAGAACTGGTGAACATAAATGCCTCTAAATTTAGCAAATATCAGCACATTCAATCAATTTGCAATATTTTTCTCCCCTCCCTTCCAAACTCTTTTTGGCCTTAAAGTCAAAGTTGAACAGGCCACTGGATCTCTCCCACGCCTGTCTTTTCCTTCTTCCCACATCTGGCTTGATAGTTAATTGATAAAAGATGAGCCCACTGTTTAGGAGCACGGAGCTGACCGTGCCAAGTCCCTGGCCTCGCCCTGGCAGCAGCTAGCTGTTCAGTGGTGAACTGGGTTCCATCGCTAGTCCCTTGGCAAAGTCACTAAGTGGGTGGAGATGGGAAAAGCATCTGTTTTCCTCATCTATGCTCAAAACACAGCATTTCCTCAAAGCCTGGGAGAGGGGACAAAGAGTTCTAACTGCCTACAAACTCTAGCCCAAACACAATGATATCACTAGCAACTGTTCAGCAGACTCTGTGGTCTCTGTCTTGATACTGTCCGTTCTATAACTAGTGATGGATATATTTCTTTGACATCAACATTGTGTCAAACAACACCCAAGTCCATGTGTCATGTATGTAATAGATGGACAGCTTCTAAAATAATACAATGGCCTTTGCACGTGACTTAAGTAACACTTAGAAAGACAGGTCCTTCTACACCCTGCCAATAGTTGCAACATGGAAGGCAGAAGAGGATTTTCTTCCACACACTGTTCCCTTGAAAACAGCAACCAACTCTGCCTCATTTCCTGCTCATTGGTCCACTCCCATCTTGGACCTTTCAGAGATATTCTATCCCTGTCCAGTATCTCACAGACCAGCGGAGCCCACATGATTACCTGACAGCACTGATCCCTGGGAGCCTTCGTTCGTAAGAAGTCAGCTCTTGGCATCAGTAAGAAATGACAACGCTGGCAAGTCCCACAGTGTGATATATGCAGTGGAAAGAATAAATTAACTCTTTCTGTGCTTGTGGTTGAGATGTGGTTGGGAAGCTACACACAGGCTTCTTAGGTCTTAGGAACACATTGCATTGTGGAGATGGTAGCACCTTTCTTGAGCTTATTGAAGATTATCTCATCACTGTCATCATCATCATCATCATCATCATCATCATCATCATCATCAAAAATAAGGCCTTAATGAAAGTAGGAAATATAACAGGAAGTCTAAGAAGAGCTAAAGAGAAAGGAAGCAAAAACCAGAAAGAAGGTTCTCAGCTGTAGAAGGACCAGGGTTTCTCTGTGATCCTTACCCCTTCTCTGGAGGTTTCCTATCACCAATGTCTCTTCATAAGGACTATAAACACATGCTTGTGAATTATACAAGGTCAAACATGAAGACTGATGGATAAAGCCTGGGACAACAAGGCTGAGGAGCAGTCCTGTGTCATCTGTTCATTTCAGTTGACCCAGTTACACAGCTAGACTTAGATTACCACAATGCAGCACTATCTTTCCATAGGCAGAAAACCTAAATGTTAAGCTACTATAGAGAATGATTTTTAGAGCCACAATCTCATTCAAGGAAAACAAACAAACAAACAAACAAACACTCATGCTACTTAGATGCACGCCCTACTACAAGTACCACTGTGAAATTTGTTTTATGTGATATAATAATATATGAACATTGTGTGGGATTTTCAAGGATTTTTCCATTCACCACAACATCTTGAAAGGAGAAGTTCTCTTTTAGCTAATTTGTCTCAAAAGGAGACTTAATTTATTATTAAAAGAGGAAGGCCAAGAACCAGAATTTCAGACCAGCACCTGAAATGCAACTAAATCCCCTAGCCTGTTAGAAGTCTTTTCCACAGTTCTAATGTTTGCTTGAAGACTAGGAGAGATTTTCAGGGTGATGACCTTAACCCCTGAGCATCATGGGATGGTTGAGAGCATTCCAGGTTGCTCTTCTATTTCAGCAGGGTTGGGCACTAGAGACCAGCAAGGAGAACTAGTGGTCCTGAACTCTGTGTTCTGACCCAGGCTGTTCAGACTCACCCAAGGGATACCATGAGATGGAAAGATGAGGAACATCAACTTTTCAAGCTTAGTACATTCTCATTCTGCCTTCTCCCTACATCCCCTCCCAGCCCAGAGATAGTCAAAGCTAAATACACTGAAAAGAGAGGGAAAAAAAAGCACCACCTTCTCTTGTCCATCACTGAGAGCGTAGCCCTGGCTTCCTCTTCTACAGGAAGGAGATGATGCTGGCTTCCAGTGAAGGGTGTGGGCTGGGGAGAAGCCAGACACAAAAGACAGAGCAAATCAGGATGTTACTTAACAGTCCAGCTTTCTTTCAGGTTCCTGTTTAGCTAAACATTTCAAAGGAGATGGTTTCTGAAGCTGCTAGTCTTCCCAGTGTGTCCTGGAGTCCTAGGGCAGGGTGGAGAACAGAAGGAGCCAGACAAAGGGAGTCTGTCCATTCCATCATCACCAGGACTGGCTCAGTGTCTCCCCATACAATACCAACTGAAGCAACTATGGAGATCATGTTCTCCCAGCATCTGTCATCCATGGCCCTCTGGCTGAATGGATGAACATCCCTTTGGCACACCCACATGAGTCCCAGGCAGGTTGAGTAGACATTCTAGGCAGGCTACTTCCTTGCATGGAAGCTATGGACCTTCTTCTCAGTGAATGGAAGGGAACACATTCTCAGGCTGTCAACGTGGGTTTCCCTTCTGCTTCTGCTGCTAGGCTAAAGGGTAGCACTGGTGGCCAGAGCTCTAGTACCTCCTGAGCAGCACTTTGCTCTCTTTGGACTCAGGGATAGAGCCCACAACATCTAAAAATTGTCTGTGTCACACTTCACTACAGTTCCAAAGGAGGCCTATGGATGATGATCCATTCATTGATTAAGCTGATTTTGAGACAAAATAGCAAGGAGGGGCAGAGCTTTCCTTTAAGATCAATGGGAAGAATGAATGATACATAAAAATATTATAGACTATTCCCAACTTTATATGATTCAGAAAATGAATCTCAGCATGATACCCAGTTAATGCAAACACCGTATTTAAATAGCAAGGATTTTTTTTCTCTTGGATTTCATAATCACGCTCAATATTTGTCTCATTTTGTAGCTATGTGAAAAAAAATAGAAAATCAGAGCAAATAGGAATGAGAAATCCAATTTCACAACTTCCTGTCCAGTAACCCCTCAGCCCACAGTAAGGACTGACTGGCTCAGCAAACATGTAGTGGTTTAATGTAGGAGCTAGGAACTGGATACCTGAAGCCCTAACTGGCCATACTAGAGGGGAAAAGGTTGTGAGATGGAAAATGTTCTGAGCCCCAATACCAGAGCTACAAGGAATGTAGGAACAGCCACCAGACTCCCCATCTAACGCCTGCTTCAATCCAGGATGGTCAATCTGGCATTGAGACAGGATGCTTCTAAGGCCTGTAAGCCTTTTAGACCACAATGCAGCCCCTTGTTACTATAGATTTGAAAGGTTAGAGTCTCTGACACAATTCTCACTGTCTATCCCAGGGCCTCTTAGTTTGTTTATTCAGTGCTTTTGAGACAAGGTCTTCAACCCAGACTGGCCTTGAAATCCTTATGTAGCTAGGGGTGGCCCTGAACCCCTGATCTTCCTGCCTCTGCTTCCTGGATGATGGAATTAAAAGTGTCTACCATCAGGCTTGATTTATGCTTTGCCGAGGATGAACCTAGGGAGCTGTGCATGCTCAGTAAGCACTCTGCCAACTGAGCTCTGTCCCCAGCCCTCCCCCTCTCATTTCTGTAAAACCCCCTTAGAGGTGAGAAAGGAAAAAGCTAAGGAGAAACACCAAGCTGGGGAAGTTTGTTCACATAATCTTGAGGCAGAATAATTTTTGCTTAATTTTTAAACAGAACCATGATGTCACCAATTGCAATTACAGCCTGGTGGTTTGCAGTCCCATATGTTTGACAAATAGTGCCAGTCATTTGCCAAGTCTAAACATAACTAGTTTTCCCTCACTCACAAGCTGTCTCCTTGTCTCCCACCAACGTTAGGATTTGGTTTCTTCTGCTCATCTTGAGATGAGTGTCCCTGAAGACCTGGACAGATGCAAACTGTTTTCCTGCCTGCTCTGTTCTGTTTGCCAGGGAAAACATTCTATAAATTCTTTCAGAACTTCCCCCTAGTAATGAGTTTCTGTCCATCAGTCTCTCTGGCTTTGAGTGAAGCATTCCTCTTGGCTTTCCATGACAACGGGTACAACTGCCCTAAGGGCATCAAGACCCACCTGGCCTAAGGGCCACCCATCACAGGCCTGTTCCAAAGGCAACAGAAAGTGCATGGTCTCACCCCATTCCTCACTTTCAGCCATCTGTGGGCACTTTGTAAAATCACCATCCACATCACAAACAACTGCTTTTATGTTTCTACAAACTCACATGGCTTATGTGTCTGAGTTGAAATTTCATCTCAAGAGTGGCTTCTGATGTACCCTGATTCTACAGTTGGGAGAGAGGATCGAATTAAGGATGTGATTAAACCACATTCAGAACTAGGGAAATGCCCTAGTATTTTTGTCATGGCAATACAAGTCAAATATTAAACTCCCGAAAGTCTGTCTCATTTATATCCATATCCATGATTTATATCCCAATTACTCATCACCATGGGAACCAGGTATTTTTGACTGACTGAAAAAACAAAAAAGATTGTGAAGATACAGATATCCTTTGGGAATAGTATCCCCTCACCCCTTTTCAGTGCTGAGAATAAAACCAGGTCCTTAGGTGTACTAGAAAAGCCCTCTACAACTGCATTCTGCCCCTAGCCTAAGCTTGAGCCTTTGAAGGATGGGTCATATTCACTGTGGCTCCTGTCCTGACACCAGATGAAACTCACTTTGTCTTTAAACACAGTATGACTTCCTGGAAGAGCGTGAAAATCTAAGTGTCAGGCCCCACCCCAGGCCTGAACATCTGGTTCAGCATTAAACAGGTACTGTAGATACATAGGACTGGGGAACAAGTTGTAAGGATGGGCTACAGAACCAAGGCTCTGAGATCTCACAGACTAAGGACGACTGGGAGAAGAGACCCTGTGACTAAAGCTCCCATTGAGGGCCTCTCCAGGTATTCTTTGACATGTCTCTCTGAGTTGTTCCTTCTTAAAATAGGTCTCAAGGATTTGAGCTAATCATAGGTTCTGGCCCTGATATTGTAAAATGATCACAAACAGACTTACTGAAAATTTGATTTTGGCCTGCCAGAAATGTTTTTTTTTTTTTTTTTTTTTTTTTTTTTTTTTTTTTTTTTTGAAAT
>JADRCD010211848.1:0-12369 GCA_019843815.1 Montemys delectorum | reverse complement strand
AGAGAGAGAGAGAGAGAGAGAGAGAGAGAGAGAGAGAGAGAGAGAGAAATTGGAAATTGATGGAATTGGTTTTTCTACCTATGGTCCTGGGGAATTGAACTCAAATTTCCAGACTGGGCAGCAAGCATCTTTACCCACTGAGCCATTACACTATGACCTTGGAATACGTTGATTAAAGAGGTTTCTCCTATGGTAGTACACAGCCTGAGGCAGCACAGGCTGCAATCCACATGGATCCTCATTGTTAGCTCCATGGGACTAGGCTTGAGCTTGCTCCCGGGTGATGGTGAATCCTGTGTCCATCTTATATCTCAAATGCAATCTCAGACCAGAGCTCAGGGGCCATTTGAACGCAGTAGTCAGTCTTCATTTTCAAGGACAGAGCTACCTCTCATGTCTGACCTCACTCATGGTGATGTTGGAGGCAGCCTCTCCTTCCCTTCCACCTCCGCATTTCCATGCCAATGATGAGTGACTAGATGCCAATGCCTATGGACTGATTGCTGTCTTCAATGAGAACTCACTGTGTTCAGGCTCCCACACCAGAGGAAGTTCCCTTGCCCACTTAACCCTGGCGAATGTGGTCACAGTGCTGTCTGGACACTTCTGCCACACACCTTCAGCTCCTGCTGCTGTGTCTGCCATCCATCGAGGCAATTCTAAGAGAAGAGACCCGACATGATGATTTAGCAGCTTCTTAGGCCAGGAAACACTGATATGTCCCTTGCTCAAAAGACTTGTAGGTATGCAAAACCATCCCTGCATGTCTGGGCTTTGCGTGGGCCCACTTCATGTTTCTCAGAAAAAGCTGGGTAACAGCCCTCTGAGCTCTGTTTTACAGGAGTCACGTTGGAGGAGACTGCTGGAAATCCCCTATGTGAGAGACCAGGAATGGGGCTCCCAGGACACCTGGTCCCGAGGGAGGAAGGGAAGCATAGGAACCTAAATGGACAAGAACATCTCAAGGAAGCAGCTCAGGTCCTCTGGATTGGATACAACCCACCAGCACTTTCCAAATGCCTCTCATCAGAAACAGTCACAAAACTGCTTGATCCCCTTCTACGTCTTCTGTCTGGTTTTGAAGTTCAGGACTCATAGAATCCATTTGCAAAGTTCCCACCTACAAAGTTCACATCAATATTTGCCTCCTGCTCGTTTCAAATATCTGACATTTACGTTCGTGGTTCTTCCATTTTAAGAACCAGTCATACATATTAACAATTTTTAGCAAGATCTGAACTTATTATTTTAAACCTACATTTATTTCTAAACATATTATTTATTCAGCTTTCGATGAATAATCTCTGTACTTGATGTGATTAAGCCAGAAATTGGTCTAAGTAATGATATAAATTAGCTGGCATTGACTTATTCTATGTATGACTGTGGGTATACATGTGTATGTATGGTCTGTGTGAGTGTGACGGTATGTGATAGATGTGATGTGTGTGCTCTGGGTGTGTAGATGATATGTGTGCAGGTATAAGTGTGTGTGAGCCAAGAGCTCCAGGGACTAAACCACCAACCAAAGAGTACACATGCAGGGACCCATGGCTCCAACTGCATATGTAGCAGAGGATGGCCTTGTTGGACATCAATGGGAGGAGAGGCCCTTGGTCCTGAGAAGGCTCGATGCCCCAGTATAGGGGAATGCCAGGACAGGGAAGCAGGAGTGGGTAGTTTGGTGAACAGGGGGAGGAGGAATGGGATAGGGGAGTTTTGGAGGAGAAACCAGGAAAGGGGATAACATTTAAAATGTAAACAAAGAAAATATCTAATAAAAAAGAAAAAATAATAAATAAAAAATAAGTGTGTGCGTGAGTGCGGACACATGCATGCCATGATGTGTATGTTATGTGTGATATATGTACATGTGTTTGTGTGAATGCACATTTACCATGATGTGATGTGTACATGTGTGTATGTGTAATGTGTGCATGTGTATATGAGTATAGATGTATGCATGTCAAGTGTACGTGTGTACATGTGTGATGTGTATGTGAGTGTGGATGCACACATACCATGACACACATGTGAAGGTCATAAGACAAGCTCAGATGTCAGTCTTTGCTTTCTACCATGTTGTTCTCATCCAGTAAGCCTGACTAATTTCCAGCAGTCCCCCTTTCTCTCTTTCCCAACCCTGAAAGGGTCATGATGCTGCAATTACACATGTGTGTGTGCTGCTGCATCTGCAACCGAAGCTGTCAGGCTTGTGTGGCAAGTGCTTCACCCACTAAACCATCTTCCCCAGATGACTCCTAGAACCCACTCTTGTGTACTTCATGGCTTTAAGAAGCACAGTAGACCCAGGACCTGAAAAACATAACCAGTTTCACACCCCAGTGGACTACAGTGTTGCCTGCAGAACCTTCGCTGAAACTCCAACAAACTCCATGACTTGTTCAGCTTTGTCGGGGTTGGTGAATAGAGAGATCCAATGCAGAGATTTGTGATGTGAGCCTTCCCATTATGAAATAGGTATGGAGGTGTATTGTATGAGAAAACATCTAGAAGGTGCTATTTGCAAGGATGTGTACAATGGTATAAAATAATATTTGCGAGAACATGAATAAGTTATGAAAGTAACATCAAATGCCAGCACCTAAAAATTTCATGGAAAGTATAAACAAAAAGAAGTATGAATCAGAGATGCCGTTTGGTGGCTGAGTGCATGCTTATATAGCCCTTGTAAAGTCTTAGGTTCAATACGCAATACTAAAAACCAATGAATTAATTAAAATTAAAAGCTACTTTCTAGACTATAATGTATTTTCTTCAAGTCAAATACTCCTAAACAGGATTGGGGAGGAGGATGTCTCAGTGGTAGGGCTAATGTTTAGTATACACAAGCCCCTAGGTGCGGTATCATAAACCCACACAGATGGCGTCGGCTTTTATGATTCTAAGTGATCAGGCGTGAATGAAGACTCTCGCTAATTGTGTGGGGTAACCGTACAACTCTAACACAGTTGCCCTGTGTTTAGAAATACTTTAGTTAAAAAGCAGACGTTTTAGAAATGTCTGCATAGTTTTCTGTAAAATTGTACAAAGGAAACCACACACACGGTTTGCAATCCAAAGTTCTCCTCAACCTCAGACAGAAACATAAGCTTCTGCTTGGTGGAGTGTCTCCAAGGCAACAGGAGTGGCCCGTTGTCCTGGAATCAGAAGGAATGCCGTCTCCTGGGAAAACAACAAGGGTGACTCTTGATTCCTAACACCCAGCAACTGTCCATCAAAGAGAGTCAACAATGATATGGCTCCAAAGCTCCTCAGAAAAGATATGATAGGCTCAAGCCTCTCTGTGCTGTGATTGCTGGAGGCGATCTTGCCTCCATATTTCACAAAGTGTCACCAAAGCAACGTATAACATATTTTCCCACAGTTGACACAATGGCCGCTTTTAATCAGAGCTTTCTGTTTAATCTTGAGGACTATCCCGTGTGTGTCAGAATGTCCAGCAGCCTTCCTGGACTCTACTTACTGAATGTTAATAGCAATCACTACCTTCCCCTTCCCCCAATACTTATGATGGCTTGAATGTCTCCAGACATTACCTAATGTCCCCTGGGAGACCAAATGGCTCCTCCTGTGCCACTGACACATGGGCACCATACAGAACATAGATGTGATTCAACTCAATTCATTTTAACTCATGTTTGCTGTTATCTTGCCAGGGGCCTTCTCATGCAGACATGAGAAGGTAAATGTGAAGCTTGGCCATGATCTCTGCAGTCTTGTTGCTCAGCATTGAATTCAGCTGTTGCCTGTACTAGCTGCCTCTCTCCCTGTTCATCTGGGAAGCAAGAACAGTAGCAATATCTGCCTCACGTGGTGGGGATAAGTATTGGCTGTTCATTCGAAATAAAAAAGTCATTCAAAATACAACTGGCATACACTTTCTCTAAACTTAGCTAGAAAGAAAGGGTCATGAACTCACTGCCAAGAACCAAGAGAATGAAATCTTTCGAGTGTGTGTGTGTGTGTGTGTGTGTGTGTGTGTGTGTGTGTGTGAATCATGTGGATGTGTGGTCATTAGAAGCTCCACACTGCATCATCCATACTGTATTAAGTTGTCAAGTGCATTTTGGGGGCTTCATCTCTAATAAATCAGACAAATTAAATTAGTTTTTTTTTCAGCTCAGAAACACAGCAACACCTCATTGAGCTCTAGATAGCCCCCACACCTGCTACTTCCAAAGCTTTTTTTCCTCTTTATTTTGTAGTTTAAGAAGCATTGATGAGCCACATTCAGTTTTTAGATTTTCATTATCCAGAGACAATCCCTCAATAAGGATAGGAAGTGAGCTGGGGAGGTGGCTCAGTGGGTAAAGCACTTACTTACAAGTGTGAGAGCCTGAGTTTCAAATCCCAGCACCCACATAAAGCCTGGCACAATCCCAGAGCTCTGGAGGCAAGAAGGGAGATAAAGACAGGAGAGAGTCCATTGATTCTCGGGCCTACTCATTGTGACATTTGAGTGCTCATAGGCACATACAGGAATGTGTGCATGTGCATGCACACACACACACACACATTAAAAAGAAAATTATAATAGAAAAACATTATTTGTGATTTGAAAACAACTAAAACACTTTGAGATCTGTCTCCTTCTTAATAACAGATAGATGTGCAGTGGTCACCTAGTTTCTCAGTTTGACCTAAGTCGATCCATAAATGCCAAGGCATGGAGGCATAACAGGTCAGCTGTGACATCTCTGGTCCAAGGTTACCTGGTATGGTGGTTTGAGTGAGTGGCCCCATTTATGGGTTCATATATTCGAATACTAGGTCACAAGTTGGTGGAACTATTTAGGAAGAACTAGCCTTGTTGAAGAAGGTGTGGCCTTGAGGGTGGGCTTTGAGATTTCAAATTCCACAGCCTTCCAGTTAGCTTTTCTTCTGCCTTATGGTGTTTGTCTCAACATGTAAGCTCTCAGCTCTAGCACCATGCCTGCCTGCCCACTGCAATGCTCTCTGCCTTGATGGTTTAGACTCACCCTCTGGAACTGTAGGCAATTCCCCAATTAAATACTGCCTTTTATAAGTTGCCTTGGGAATGGTGATTTGTCTTAGCAATACAAAACTAATGAAGACACCTGGAATCACTGTAAATAGACCTGCTTGGAAAGTGTTCAGAAATGGTCCAGCAGGGGTTTGTCTCCATGAGGAGACTACATATTGGGCCAAGACAGACCTCCTGTGCATGGTACAACCTTGAGTAAAGCCATTCAGTTTAATGCCTGGACAGCAGTCTGCCCATTAGACAGAGTTACCATCCCTCAGACTTGCTCATTCAGGGTCACTGAGCCTTACAGGTGTGTACCTAGAGGGTCATGTGGCTAAAAGAAAGGATCTGGGCTAAGAGTTAGTATGCAGGGCCAACTGAGTCAGTTCTTCCATCTTGAGCCCCTAGAAATTCTTCCTGACACCTCTTCCCACTTGGTTCACAAATAGTCTGATGCTGAAGCCATCCCGGCTTCCTCCTTCTCCCTGATTATTCTCCAGCTAGCCGTGCAATGTTGTAATGCTTCACTTGGACCTGTGTCCCCACCCCAAGCTCTCGATGGTGCACTGAAATAGATAACATAAATGGCTTGATTGACATCCCCTCTTTATTTTTATTTTAAAGGGGCATATTAACATCACTCTAGGCTAAACCGCTATTTTGCTCCCAGAGAAATCTGTCAGGGGTTCTGGGTAATTTAATATTTTTCCTGGCAGAAGCATCTAAATGTGAAAATAGCCAATGTCTCTCAGAACAGAGTAATCACTCACTAGAGAGTGGCTGGGTGACTCCCAGCTCTCAGACAGTTGTGGTAAAATTTGCCACATATCATGCCAGAAAAAAAAATGATGGAGAAGATGACACACTGGTAAGATACCACAGGAAAGTTGAGGAACCAGGAGGCTAGGAAGCCTCTGAGCCGTACAGATCCCGGAGAGAGGAGCTGTCCACTCCAGCCCACCACTCACTGATCAAGAACACCTTTCTGTCCTGGGCGAGAGGGAAGTGTGGTCATCCTTGAGGAGTGTCTGAATTCTTCCCATTTGAAGCATGGTTATCTGCTGACCAGGACTGACCTCTTCTATGAAGGAAAGTGGCCCAGCACTCTCTCCAGGGCTCCCTATGGGATCCTGACTTGCTGTGGCCTCTTCTGAGGCATCCCTGTCTAGGACAGACCACATCTTCAGCTCCAACAATGGTGGAGAAGCAAAGGTTTCATAACCTCTTGTCTCCCTCATCTGTAAGATGGAAATTGTCTAAAAGCAGAGTCAAGAAGCTGGCTGGGGTTCCTTCCTTGCACTGGACCACAAATTCCACAAAGGGAAGAAATCAGAAACTTTCTTTCTCAGCGTATGCATGCTTCTGGAGAGAGAGCTCAGGCTCTGCTTATCTCTAAAATGCTCAGGAATCAGGCACTTTTCGAAGAACAGCCTGAACAGAACATTTTAGAGTAAGTACAAAAAGAAGAGAGAGAATACTCTCGTGTATCCTTTCCTTGATTACCCTCCCCCCCAGCATGCACATACACACACGCACACAAGCACACTGTCTGTTTTTAGAATATGATCCGTACCTAATTTACAAAGATCATTACTTTTCTCTGACAATCGAAACTGAAGACACAGATTATCCTTAGGAAAGATAAAAACAAAAGAGGTCTTAGGACTAAGAGGAATCAGAGTAAAGATCAAGCAATTGCAATGTGCACACTCGTCAGCTTACACTGCATGTGTGCACGCACGCAAACCCACCTGCACACAGATGTGATGCTTGATATCTGTTAGCAACTTAGGATGACTTGGGAAACAGCCCTCTGGGCATGTTTATGTGGGATTACCTAGATTATATTAACTGAGATGGAAGGACTGCCCACTCTGAGTAGCACTCTGAGTCTCTATGTTAGGATCCCATACTGTGCAAAAGGAGGTGAACTGAACAGGAACATCCATTGATCTCAACTGAAGAGGAGGCATGACCAGCTGCTTCATATACTTCTGCTGTGACTTCCCCTACCCAAACTGTGAGTTAAAACAAAGCTTTCTCCTGTAAGCTGCTTCTGTTAGGATATTTTATCCCAACAACAGAAAACTAATTGAGACAGTATGTATATGCATGTGACACAGGAGAGTCAAAGGTGTGTGATTTCTTCTAGTTTACCAGAAGTGTTTGGAGCTGGACATGAAAATAAATTCCCCAACACCCCTTCCTCCCCGAAATTCCAAACTCCTTTGTGATTAATTCCATCTGAGCATTTTACGAGAGGCCCCTAAATAGGCTCAGCTAGCGTGAGCATTCACTGCAAAAAATGTGTGGTATTCAGAACAGGAAAAACCCAGCAGCAGAGTCTGGACACGATCCTGCTTACAGCAAAGCCTGACAAAATCATCACTGGCCGAAGGGAACAGTGTAGACAGAGCCAGTGGGCCCCACAGCACGTACTCCCTCTGAATCCTGAGCCAGAAACATAAATCAAAGCAGTTCTACACTAGATCATGATCAAAGACAGACACCGTCCAAGTACTATCCCACTTCGTCTGCCACTTGGTACTGCAAAGACCACACTTAGTGAGCCCGTTTGCTCGTTTGCTTGGCTGGTTGATCTACTTGCTTGTGAGCTGATTGGTTGATTAAATAGTTCATTAGTTAGTTGGGCAACCTGGATGGTTGATTTTACAAGAGGGTGGAATCAAGAGAGAATATTAACGTTTCCCTTTTGGACTGGGAATATAGTTCCCTTGGTAGGGTGTTTGCATAGCATGTACAAAGCCCTGGTTCAATCCCTTAGCACCAAATAAAACCAGTGGTGATATACTACTGTTATCCCAGCATTCCAGAGGCAGAGGCAGCAGGCTCAGAAGTGTTAGGTCATTCTCAGCTATACAGCTCAAGTCCAGCCAGGGCAATATAAGATCTTGTCTCAAAAGAGAAACAAAAACTACTTCCTTGCTGATGTTTTCATTTGTAGTTTGAACTTCCTGTAGAAAAGGTATTCTCACCTGGTTATTCCTATAAGTGAGTCATACTTTCTGGTTATTATAAATAACCAAAAAATAGTTGGAAATAACCTTTCCACAAGATGAAACTACTGATGAATGGTTATGCCTAGGTAGAACCCACACACTGGCCCTCACATCCAATCGCTCTTCCTGAAGCTATTATAAATGCAATTTTTAAAAATTGTTTTATTTGTTTACATGACAAATGTTGCCCCCCTTCCCAGTCCACTCTCCAAGCATTATTCACCCCATCCCTCCTCCCCTTTGCTTCTGAGAGGGTTCTCCTCCATCCACCCACCCATGCCCTGCATCCTCCTTCCCTGGGGCATCAAGTCTCTAAAGGATTAAGTGCATACTCTCCCACTGAGACCAGAGAAGGCAGTCCTCTGCTACATATGTGCCCAGGGCTGCAAACCAGCACATGTATGCTCTCTGGTTGATGGCTTAGTCTCTGGTTGATGGAAGCTCTGAGGGGTCTAGATTGGTTGATACTGTTGGTCTTCCTATGGGGTTACCATCCCCTTCAGTTCCTTCAATCCTTCCCCTAACTCTTCCATAGGGGTCCCCAACCTTAGACCAATGGTTGGCTGTAAGTATCTGCATCTGTCTCAGTCAGCTACTGGTTAAGCCTCTCAGAGGACAGTCATACTAGGCTTCTGTCTGCAAGCACAACATAGCATCAGTAATAGTGTCAGGCTTTGGATGTATCAGTGCCCATGGATGGATCCCAGGTTGGGCTGGTCATTGGATGGTCTTTATTTCAACCTTTGCTCCATTTTTGCCCCAGCATAAGAAGTTTAACAAGAAGGAAGGCCCAAGTGAGGATGCTTCAATCCCACTTAGAAGGGAGAACAAAATAATCACGAGAGGCAGAGGGAGAAAGGGACCTGGGTGGGAGAGGGGAGGGTGAAAGAAGACAGGATCAAGTATGGGGAAGACAAGAGAGAAGCCCAGAGGGCAGGATAATGAATGGAAATAAGTAGCTGTGGAGAGGGTTGAGGGGGGAAACCTCTAGAAAGTCCCAGAGACCTGAGATGAGAGCAGCTCCCAGGACTCAGTAGGGAGGACCTTAGCCAAAATGCCCAAAAGTGTAGAGATAGAACCTTAAAGGACCACCTCCAGTAGATAGACAGGACCCCCAGTGGAGGGATGAGGTTCACCAAACTATCTTCAAAATTTTTGACCCAGAATTGTTCCTGACTAAAAGGAAAATGCAATTATTAAAGGTTGTTTTACAAATTAGCAGAGGAAGTAATGAGAGTTTTGTTCATCCTCTCCCTGTGCCCTCTCTCCTCCCAGACCTAGCTCACTGGACTCCCTGCTGCTCTAGTAAGTAACCATCCAGTAAAACCTGCATGTTACAGGTTGTATTAATCCCTGATCCCCACTCAAAGGCCTCTTCGTCCCCTGCCATGGTTCCCAGTCTAGCTTCATAACCCATACTCACACTCCCCTGCTTAGCCACTTTTCACTCACAAGCATGACCATTGTTGGTGAAGAATAAGAATGCTGAATCAATGGGTCCCACAAAGGTCACCAGTTAGCTACCACAATCCTAATGTTTCCTAGCTCTGTTCTCCAAAGGTTTTCCAAAACACTCACTAACTTATCCAAAGAAAAGCAAAATTCCTGACCATGAAAGTGAACAGGAGGCCCCTATCCTGTCAATTATCAGGACCCTCAAACAAGGGCATGGAGCAATAACCACCGTAGAGCTCAGCCATAAGGGAGAGTGTGAGAGGTCAAACGCTACTGTTCACTGAGAGAAGAAAGGATTACCTGATACACAGAAGAGCATCAGCTTGGAGCCTGGGAAGGAAATCATCTGTTTGGTCTGGCATGGCTGCTAGACAGCCCTGAGTCTGGAGGCCTGAAGTAACAAGCAGATTCTTGGGGTGCAGGAAAGACCCTACTAAGAAGACTAGCGAAAGGAGGAGGCAAACAGTAGACCACAGAATGGTGCCATGGAAGGACTTTGTAAAGACTCCCTCAGGGCAACCTGATGCTCACAGGATGCTCTCAATGAGAGGAAGGTTACAAGGAAGAATATGTAGAGTGTGAGGTAGCCATGCTCACAGAGAACCCTTTGGGCTAGGAATCCTCAGTCAAGTGGGAGTCCCCAGAATGACCTCCTTCAGGGATGCCTGTGAAAGGTCTTTAGTTACCCCATACAAAACCCTTGGCTGTGTTTGATTGATAGGGACAGTAGCCTCACCATGTTAATACATTATTGTTCTTTTAGTCTCAGTAACTATAAGCACCAGACTGCCTAAATCTAAACCCTTATACTGCTATAAAGTACTAGCCTCATGTCAGTGGGTAAGCTAAGCAGCTGCTGAGTATCTCGGTGGCTTAGTTTTATTTTTGTTGCTGTGATAAAACACCCTGACGAAAAGCGACCTGAGGGAGGAAAGCTTTATTCTCTTAACAATTCTAGGTCCATCATTGCGGAGGAGTCATGGTGGCAGGAGCTTGAAGCAGATGATCACATAACATCCATCCTGCTTATACTCAGCAAGTTTTCTTTATTCTTTCAGTGCCTAGCCTAGGGAATGGGTACCACCCACAGTTGGCAGAGTTTCCTACATCATTCAGCAATCAAGACAATCTTCCATAGATGTGTCCACAAGCCAACCTAATCTAGACAATTGCCCAACTGAAGCTCTCTCCCCAACTGATTGTAAGTTGTGTCACGTTGACCTAAGCAGCATACTTGGTATCTACAAAGATGCAGTGGTGATGCTTATCTCCAGAGACACTGCTTTGGAGAAATGTGAGAAGGATTAAACGCAGTAAGGAATGTAAAATGCTCAAAATGACATGTATGTGTAACGAGTAGTAGGAAGTATTCTCTAGCGCCACTATTGTGGTACTGGTTGTGTTTGTGACTTTGACGAGATAGGGGAAGGAGCGGGGCATGTGCAAGTCCTTGAGGCTCCTAAGTCTCTAAGTTTGCTAGTCAGTGGCAGAGCCAGGAATTAAGAGTCTGAATCCAGTACTTGAACGAACACTTATTTAGCACCTATTGGTCATGGCTGCATGTGGATTTAAAGTGCAAACACAATTTCTGTTCAGGTAGAAAATATAAGCCACAGAGTAATGCCATATATGTACTAAGTGAGGGCGATACAACATCATTGATTAAAGTGCAGGTGGATCAGGTATGTTGATATCTACCCGGCATCCCAGCTACTATGGAGACTGAGACAGGAGAATGTTAAGCTCAGGAATTCAAAGCTAGTCTGAGCAACACACTAAGATTCCCAATTTGGGAAATGAAGGAAGGGGAAGGGAGGAGAAGAAGGGGGAAAGAGAGAGGAAGAGGAGGACCAAGGGAAGAAGACAGGGAGGGGAAAGAGAAGGGATAGGAGGAGGAGAAAAGGGAAGGGGAGGGAAGGGGAAAGAAAAGAAACAGCTTGTGAAGATAAGATAGGGAGGTGGCTTTCTCCTGTCAGTCTGGGAAGGCCTTGCGAGCCCTGACCTCTGTGTTAATAAGCAAATGGACAGGATCTGGTAGGTAGAAAGGATCAGGGCAGAAAAGGACAGGAAGGGGCCACCCAGGCAAATAACACAAAAGCCCAGAGCTCAGCCAGTAACAAAACTGACACGTGGAAGCCTTCATCCCCAGACACTGGACAGTGTCACTTCACTATTTACCACCCTGAGCCTTTAAATTTGTATACAAATCCCCAAACTGGATGGCCACTCAACCATACAGCATGCCTGAAGATTAAAAAAAAAAAAAAAAAAAAAAAAAAAAAAAAACGCCTCTATTTGTGGTGTTCACCATTGAGTATCGTTTCTTCAAAGGGCCAGTCTTATTGGAGCAAGGGACACCACATCACAGGTGGTTCCTTGCACAAAAAAGAAGAAGGAGAAAAAAAAAGAGAGAAAAATGGTTCTAACATGCTCACATAGCTGAAGGATCTTATTTTACAAATTGTGTAACTAGAAAGCACTGGCTTTGCCTTTTGTATGAGAGATGTGGTGGAATTAAAGGATTCAGGAGTGCAAAGCCTTCATGAATAATGTAGAATCCTCTAGTCCTAGCAAATACTAGCTTCACGTTTCATATGCCAATATTGCCCTCTGACATTTGAGGAGAGCTTAACGGTGCTGGGTGCTCCTTGAGTCAGAGTCCTCCACACACACTTGCGCTGAGTGCTCCTTGAGTCAGAATCCTCCACACACATACTTACGCTGAGTGCTCCTTGAGTCAGAGTCCTCCTCACACATACTTACACTGAGTGCTCCTTGAGTCAGAGTCCTCCTCACACACACTTGCACTGAGTGCTCCTTGAGTCAGAGTCCTCCACACACACTTGCGCTGAGTGCTCCTTGAGTCAGAGTCCTCCTCACACA
>JADRCD010211847.1:13633-26735 GCA_019843815.1 Montemys delectorum | reverse complement strand
CACACACACACACACACACACACACACAGGGTTCACCACCATATGCATACAATGCATGTAGAAGCCAGAAAAGGCCATTGGGAATGCCCTGAAACTGGAGTGACAGACAGTCTACATCAAATTCTTGAGTAATGCCAAGTTATTGTTGAAATTATAGATCGCTTTGGAAGAGCCTTATAGGGAAATATATTTGTAAGCCTCAATAAATATTTCTACCTAATCATTAAATCATCTATTCAGTGCACATTTAACCTAGTAGATGTTTTATTCTGTCCCTCACACCATTGCTGAGAACACGATGGTAAAACTTGTGTGCTCTTTACAGTCCATAGTTGTGAAGGAGAGTCAGATGTGCAAACAAATAGTATTTGGGGATGGATTATAATATAATAGTATATGGTTGAACAAGCTAAGAGAAATGGCTGGTGTGGAGGAAGCAAAAAAGAGGTGACACTAGAGGACCAAATAGATGCATTCCATGGCATAAGGGAGGACAAGGAAAAATAGATGCAATGTGGAGCCAAGAGGCCATGTGAGTTTAATGATCTGTGAACTGCTTAATTAGGAATGAAAGAGCTTGCAGAGGTGGAGGAGCAGGGCTGCAGATCAATGCTATCACTACTCGTACGTTCTGTGCCTACTGCACACTTGCAGCTTCTCTTTGGAGAAACCACCCTGAACAAAGAAACCCCACTACAGTACAGTGATCGCCACTCCCAACCTGGAAACAACCCCTACTTCTTCCTCTCCTGCTCTCCATCCCAGCTCTCCTTCTGCAGCCCCCCCTCCACAGCCAAAGCTTCCAAATCCCTTCCTAAGTACTTATTATGCAGGAGGAAAACTGAACTATGAAAAGTTATTCAAACAACATCCATAAGCTAACTACTTGAGGCATATCTATTGACTGAAGAGATTTGCATTATGAACTAAGTCTGTGCAAAAAGACAATGGTAAATAGCAGCAAAAACAAAGAAATTGATCATTTAAATAAAAGGAAACTGCTAACACCCAATGTGTATCTATTTCTCTTCAGTTGAAATTTACCCTAGAGAAGCTAATATGAAAATATTACTTTCATTGTTTAAAGGAAATTCAGTGGAATGGAATGCTAATTCTGTATCCCCAATTGTCAAACAGGTGAGCAGGAGATGCTCTCAGCTGCAATACATCTGGTCTCTGCTGAGCACTCTCTATATAGTTCTAGAGATGTAAAGATAAACAAGGCACAGCCATTTTCCGCTGAAAACTATAATGATGTATTGGTCAGGGGGGAGAAGGACACAAATGAGTGATTGTAGTGAAAAGTAGCAATATGCAAAAGATGGATGTACTGATTATTATGAGGGTGGAAGCAGAAGAATATCCTCCTGTGTGCACTTGATATTTGGCATGTGAAGGGGAAACTTTGTTATGAAAACTTCACTGAATAAGCAACATTCATGCCAGAATGTCAGTGAGTAGAAATATCTAGCCCCAGTGGGAGAGGATGCACCTAATCCTATAGAAATTTGACGTCCAAGGGAAGGGGAATAATGGAGGTGGGGAGGAGGGGTCACTCTCAAAGAGGCAAAGGGGTGGAAGGATAGGGAAGAATTCTGGGAGGGGGACCAAAGGGGCAATATTGGTGGTGTAAATAAATAAAATAATTAGTTAATTAAAAAATAAAACATGTTTAAAAAACCAAGAATGGTGGTCAAAACTACAAATGATATGGGAGATACCCTGGCCTTCAAGAAAAAGCCTACAAAAATAGAAATATAGTGTGACATTCACATATGGAGGAATAGAACCTAATATTGAAACATGATTGGGTTTTGTGGTGCAGAAATGAGTTAAGGCGGGAAATTTTTAAGGGATTCAGTTTGTAAAGAACCTACTTGCCACAGTAAGAAGCGGTTCTCCATTAGTTAACTCAGAAAAGATACGTCTCATTGCCAGCTTTGCTTTCCAAGAATGGAAAACAAGGAAGAAAATATTTAAACAATTCAAGGTAGAGATCCTACAACCCAAATTGGGATGTAGGTTGACTGGGCTGGCTTTGGCAGTTAACTCAGAAAAACTGAAAAACAGTTGATAATAGGGAAGTCTTCTGAAAAGCAGAAGTATAAGGAGTCCCGGAGGGAGGGACCATGGTCTTGCCTCTAGGGATCGCAAGAACCACGCTTTCTTCTCTTGAACTTGAATATTGCTTTGCAGATAGTAAATATTTGATACTGTCTGATGAGTGAAGAAATAAAATTTTGTTGAGTACCTATATTACTCAGGTAGCCTAGGAACTAGACTCCTCTTCAAGCTACCAGGGCTTCAGTGAGTCACATTCCACGCTCCCAAGCTGACTCCAGAGACAGAAACACAGGAATGTTTACCAAATCTTTAGGTTCAGAGAAATCACTTAATCTCACTGAACCTAAACTTGCCACATATGGGAAGATCCTCTGAGAAAAGGGAGAAGAACTTGTAGCCAAGCTCCGAAATAGAAACTTAAGGGTTCTTTGGAAAGTCAGTTGTGTTGGATGGAATGTTTTGCTGAAGCAGACACAGGTGAAAGGATGTTCTGCTAAAGCAAGCACGTGAAAGGGCACACATGGAAGGACACATGATGAAGGATTCTTCTCTAAAGACACACATGTTTTGATCTGCCTCACATTGCATAGTTGAGCTACATGTGTTGGGGACTCCATAGAGAGAAACGCGCCAAAAGACTTGTGGTGGTATGCTGCAGTTTCTTGCCACTTCTGCATACTTGGGCTGAGTGGCAGAGTGATGCCAGCTGAGACAGACTCAAGTGCTGAGGCAGGACACATGCTGAGGCAAGACCCATGGGGATCATGTGATGTTTGGAGGTAGTATAAAAAGGACTTGATGGACAGTGATGGAGGCTGAACTTGTCTTGCTTGCATAGCTGAACATTTCTTGGTCTCTCGTCTTCACTGATCTTCACTGAGATAGGCACAACAGAGAACTTTTCCTGGTGTTCCTATCTGCCTTAGTCCCTCCTGCAGACTTGTGCCAAGGCTGAGAGGCCTGGCTGAGGTAGTGCCACCGCTGCTGATTCATTGCTATCCCAACTCTACCAAACTGGACTGCCAGCGCATCCGTGAAGTATTTTCAAGTGGATCGAGCTGCTGCTGCTGACCTGTGAACTGAACTGCCACTTTCCAGACAACACGGATGAGATTTGTTCCAAGGAATCATTTCTAAACAGGTCCACTTCCCCTGTCTCCTTTCTTTTCTACTACCTCTGGTAGGTAGTTGGCTAAAAGAGAAGTTAAGAACCATCATTAAAAACAGGTTTTTAAAAAAAAAAAAAAATAAGCATTACAAAGCTCTCTGAGCAAAATAGGCAACAAATTCTCTGAAGTCACTGCTTCAGATGTCTTGTTAAGCGCTTCTTGTCTTGTGTTCTTCATCTCTGCTGTGTCTTTGAAAGGCGTGGCCCTAGTTTCAGCACCTAACCATTCTTCCTTCTTAGCTCTGTAGAACTTACTTACACTTACTGTCTCAAAATCAAACAAGTACATCAGAACATCAGAACATCGGAACACTTGAAAACTTGCATATCTTATGATAAAGAGGTGGGGATTTATTTTTTTTCAATCCAACCAAAAAGGTAGCACATATAACATAAATTCTGCGATTGTGTTCACATTGTACTAGACTGCCTATACCTTAGAGTGCCGTATCTTTGGTTCTTTTACATCAGTTTTCTAAGACCTTAACTTTTTGTGCTGTTACACTATGAAACTAATATGAGTGCAGTAGTTAAGGCTGGGGATATAAGATCAGGTAACCAGGTCAATGAGATGACTCAGCAGATGAACTCACTTGCTGCTAAGCTTGACAACAGAAGATTCACTCCCAGGACCTGCATGGAGGAAGGAGAGAACCCACTGGTTGCATTCTGATCTCCACAATGTATTCAGCGGCACATGTGCCCCACACACAAACAAAATAATAAATCAACATGTAATTTAAAATCAAAACCTAGCTCTGCCACTTTTCTGGATATATGATCAATTGTTTAAGATACTTAAACCTCAATTGTTTTCCAACATGAACATGAGTGGCATCATCTGATTCATAAGAGTACATAGAGGAAAAAAATAAGATCAAACACATAGGATACTTAGGAGTTATCTAATGCTTGTCATTACATTACTAATGTAAGCTACCATCATTTTCAGGATGCTGTGTTAAGTGGGTAGGGCTGACATAACTAAAATACTTCAGGTGGAGTCGCTTGACAATAGAAATCTATTTTCTTTTTTTTGTTATTGTCGTTACTCTTTTTTATTAGATGTTTTCTTTATTTACAATATCTCCTTTCCCAGGTTCCCCTCCAAAAGAAAAAAGAAAAAGAAAAGAAAATAAGAAAAAAAACAAAAATAAAAATAAAACAAAAACTATAACAATCCCCTGTTCCCTCCCTCCTCCCCCTGGTCACCACCCCACCCTCTCCCACTTCTTGGCTCTTGCACTTCTTTGGCATAGGCATCCGAGATCAGAATGTCAACATGTGTAGTTTCTCTTGAGACCTCTCTGCCGCATCTTCTGCTGGCATTCAGATGCTCAACTTCGTGCTCCACCCTGGTGTGGCCTGTGCATGCGCAATGTTTCCCTAGATGGGGTCTTATTCCTAAGAACAACAGTCATGTTAGGTGAGGGAGCCAGCTTAACTGTCTCGTTTCAACTTAATTAGGACCCTTGAAGACATTATCTACAAATACTGTTACATTCTGAAGTACTGTGTTTAGAACCTCAGTGCCCTGGCATTCCCCTACACTGGGGCACAAAACCTTCACAAGGCCTAGGTCCTTTCCTCCTATTGATGATCGAATTTGCAATCCTCTACTATACACATTGCTGCCAGAACATTCAGTCCCACCCTGTATAGTCCTTGATTGGTGGTTGGGTCCTAGGAGTTTTGAGGGTACTAGTTAGTAATTGTTGTTCGTCCTAAGGGGCTGCAAATCCTTCAGCTCCATAGAACCTTTCTCTAACTCCTTCATTGGGGACAGTGTACTCAGTTCAATGAATGGCTGTGAGCCTCTACATCTGTATTAGTCAGGTATTATCAGAGCCTCTCAGGAGATAGCTATATGCTTGTCCTTCCTTCAGTCTCTGCTCCATAGTTAATCTCTGCCTCTCCTTCTGTGGGTGTTTGGTTCCCCTTTATAAGAGGGAATGAATAAGTGGGAGAGGGTGGGGTGGCAGGCATGGGGAGGGGAGAGGCAAAAGGAGTTTGTTCTTGTTGTTTTTGTTTGTTTGTTTTTTGGAGGGGAACCTGGGAAAGGGAAAATTTACATGTAAATAAAGAAAATATCTAATAAAAAAAAAAAAGAACCTCAGTGCATGATCTTTGAGGAGGACACACTCAGTCCATAATAAACACTTATCATTTATTATCTGCCATGTTTCCGGAAGACTGCCAGAAATGCTTTCCTCTGGACTCGCCCCAAGTATTCTCAACTTTACCCCATAAATCTTTTCTACTCTTGAAGTCAGCTCCCTCACCTTACCTATGTGTCTTTATTGTCCAACATAGAAATAGTCTTTTTCCTAATCACTTTGAATCATAATGCGTGTTCATTGTATATACTTAGATGATACAAAAGTATATTAAAACAAAAGGGAACTACTCATAACCCTATCATAAAGAAATAACCACTATTTGAAATCTGTAAAGTGGGGTAGTGGTGGTGCATGCCTTTAATCCCAGTACTCAGGAGGTGGAGGCTGGTGACCTCTGTACGTTCAAGGCCGGCCTGGTCTACAGAGCAAGTGTTTGGACACCAGGTCTACACAGAGAAATCCTCCTGAGGTTAGGGGAGGCCTGAAATCTGTAAAGTGACTGGATTCTTTTTTCTTTTCTCTTCTGTTCTCGTATTCATAAAACCTTTATTTCCCAAAATGGGAATAATAGACAGCTCGGCCTGTATTTTTCACTTAAAATACTTTAGGCATCATTCCATGTCAAATATGTAAATCTATATCATAATTCTGCTATTACACAGGACTTCATAGTAAGTCTGTTTCCCAACACTATCTTTTTTTAAACTGTTATGAAAAATAGTTCAATGAACTACCTTGTTAGAGAAAACATCCTTGCCCTCACCATCTCTATCATAAACTTTCTTAGATAAATAAAAGAAAACCTGAAATTCGTTTTTATGTATTTTCAGATTGCCCTCCAGAAAGATGTTCCAATTATCCTCCTTCTAAGTGCAAACTGGTTAATATAATTGCCAGAAACATGCTGATTTTGCATCAACCTTCGCCTACCCCCTGCCTCCCCCAACTATAACCATCCTCTGGGAAGCCATATCATATTAATTGAACCAATATAACATGGTCCTTTCCCCTCAGAGTGACAAGGCTAAAACAGATGATACAATTTGCAAGGAACACATGGAAACATATATCCAAGTGCTGGATTGCATGTTGTACAGATGCTAAGCACCCTGGGAGGCTCAACTTATTTCCTTCCACTTTTAATCCCCGAGCAGGCTTAAAATAAAACATACCCATGAGTTGTGGTGTGCTGAAAGTATTTTACTAGAGAAATACCTGCTCTTGAGATACAGCTTCAGAGAGACTGGAGGGGAAATGAGTCCTCCTATTTATCCTGTTCTCCATGGTCATCTGCTGCCATGTTCACTCAGCAAACTCTAGCCTCTACTAACTCCAGCCGTGTTGGTTTCCTCTCTGCTCTAGTCACAAGAGTGGAGATCTTAAGGTCATGATGAAGCCAATCTGGGCTACCTAGTAAAACCCTGTCTCACAAAACAAAAGGAGAGAAAACAGAGAAAGAAATGTTGAGGAAATAGGAAGAAGGGGGGGAACTATTCTCGAAAAGATAGATAGATCATTGTAACAGAACAGTGAGTCCAAAGAGAGATGCAAACATACACAGACAACTGATTTTTGGAAAAGGCACAAAAAATAATTCACTGGGAAAGTAATCTTTTAAACAAACAGGTGATGCTGAAACAACTGAATATTTATATGCCAAAAAATAAAAAATATCATAGCATATGTAAAAATTAACCCCAAATGAGACATAAACACAATAGTGAAAATGAAATGAACAACTTTTGGAGTCAAACCTAGCACAAAACTTCCATAATGTAGGCTAGGCAAAGATTTCTTAGGTGTAACACTAAATTCATATTTCATTAATGAGGAAATTGATGAATTGGATTTCACCAAAATTTAGAAATTATCCTTAAAACATGAAAATGTAGGCCACAGACTAGATGAAACATTCCCAAACTCTCCACTTGCTAAAGACCTCTCAAAATTTCAACAAAAAGAAATCAAACAACCCACTTTTTAAATTTATTTAATTATTTATTTATCTATTTACATACCAAATCCTCCGCCCCTTCCCCCCCTCACAGAGTTCCTCTTCCCATCCCCCTTCTCCTTTACCTCTAAGAGGGTGCCCTGTGATATACCCCCACCCTGTTGCACCAAATTTCTGCAGGATTAGATGGATCTTCTCCCACTGAGGTCAGACAAGTCAGTCCTACACTGCATATGTGCCAGGGGCCTCAGACCAGCCCACATATGCTCTTTGGTTGATAGTTCAGACTCTGGGAGCTCCAAGGGGTCCAGGTTAGTTGACATTGTTGGTCTTTCTGTAGAGTTGCCATCCCCTTCAGCTCCTTCAATCCTTCCCCTAACTCTTTCATGGGTGTCCCCAACCTCAGTCCAGTGTTTGCTGTGGTTGTGTGCATCTGTCTCAGTCAGCTGCTCGGTAGAGCCTATCAGAGAACAGCTATGCTAGACTCCTGTCTGCAAGCATAGCATAGCATCACTAATAGTGTCAGGGACAGGTGTCTGCCCATGGGATGGCTCTCAAATTGGGCCAACTATTGGGTGGTCATTCCTTAAGTCTCTGCTCCATCTTTGTCCCTGTATTTCTTTTAGATAGGACAAAGTTTGGGTCAAAAGTTTTGCAAGTGGGTTGGTATTCCCATTCCTCCAATGGGAGCCCTGTCTGACTCAGTTCTCTTCAGGCTCCATATCCCCACCGTTAGGCATTTTGGCTAAGGTCACCAGCATTGAGTCCTGGGAGCCTCCCCCATCCCAGGTCTCTGAGACTTTCTACAGATTCCCCTCATCAGCTCCCCACAAATCCCCTCAGCTGCATATATCCATTCATTCTTCTGGCCCTCTGGGCCTCTCTCCAGTCTCTCCCCACACCTAATCCTGCCCCCACTACTCTGCTTCCCCCTCTCTCCTTTGCCTCCCATGATTATTTTGTTCCCCCTTCTAAATGGGATTCAAGCATTCTCACTTGGTGTTTCCCTCCTGTTTAACTTCTGTGGATCTGTGAGGGGTTATTATGAGTACTCTGTTATTTTGGATAGTATCCACTTATCACTCTGTCATTTTAGGTCTGTATTAACTCACCCCAAATGATATTTTCTACTTCCATCCATTTGCCTGCAAAAACTAATGATGTCCTTGCTTTTAATTGCTGTGTAGTATTCCATTGTGTGAATAAACCACGTTTACTGTATCCATTCTTTGGTTGAGGGACATCTGAGTTGCTTCCAGTTTCTGGCTATCACAAATAAAGCTGCTATAAACATAGTGGAGTACATGTACTTAGGGTATGGGGCAGCATCATATGCCCCGGAGTGATATTGCTGGGTCTTTATAGAGAACTATTTTCAATTTTCTGAGAAACTGCCAGATTGATTTCCAGAGTGACTGTACAAGTTTGCACTCCCACCAGCAATGGAGGAGTGTTCCCCTTTCCCCACATGTTCACCAGCATGTGCTGTCACTTGAGGTTTGGATCTTAGCCATTCTGACTGGTGTAAGGTGGAATCTCGGGGTTGTTTTAATTTGCATTTCCCTGCTGACCAAGGATGTTGAACATTTCTTTAAGTGTTTCTTGGCCACTTGAGATTCTTCTGTTGAGATTTCTCTGTTTAGCTCTGTACCCCATTTTAAATTGGATTATTTGATTTGTTGGAGTCTCACTTCTTGAGTTCTTCACATATTTTGGATATTAGTCATGTCGAATGTAGAGTTAGTGAAGACCTTTCCCAATCAGTAAGCTGCTGGGTTTTTTGTTTGTTTGTTTGTTTGTTTGTTTGTTTGTTTTTGAGACAGGGTTTCTCTGTATAGGCCTGGCTGTCCTGGAACTCACTCTGTAGACCAGGCTGGCCTCGAACTCAGAAATCCACCTGCCTCTGCCTCCCAAGTGCTGGGATTAAAGGCATGCACCACCACGCCTGGCTATAAGCTGCTGTTTTGTCCTTTGCCTTACAAAATCTTTTTAGTTTCATGAGGTCCCACTTATCAGTCAAATAACACACATTAAAAGGCAGGGAAATAAAATATTTGAATTTATACTTTAACTATGACAGGCATTGATTACATGAATGATGTAACCTTAATACAAATATGCACTTCTGCACACATTGGGAAATGCTTACAACTTTTAAATAACTATATAAGGTGCTGGCAAGGATGTAGACAAGCTGGAATTTCCCACGCATCATTGATGAGAATGTAAAACAGTAGAACCACTCTAGATGATTCAGAAATGTCTATAGAGATTAAACATGAGTCAGGCATGATCGGGCATACCTATCATTCCAGCATGCAATGGACTCTTATAGAAGATGGACACAAGGTTAAAGCCAGCCTGAGCTAAATTGGATCCAGCCTTAAAATATCAATACATAAATGTTAAATATGGCCTGTTACAAAGATGGGTGTTATGTATAGTATACATAAATGTTCATTATGCAATTAGATAACTGTCTAATTGTTCCAAAATGAAAATTTCTGAAAAGTTCATTCATGGTTAAACAGATGATGAACATATGGCATTATAAACTGTAATGGAATATCACTCTGCAACAAAAAGAAATGAATTGTCAATTCACATGAGTGAATTTCAAAGTAATTATACTAAATAAAAGAAGCAAAATAAAACTATCAGTATAATTAATTCTACTGATAAAAAAAAAACATTTTTAAGTCTCTCCTTGTGTACTCTTTGGGTGGTGATTTAGTCCTGGGAACTCTGAGGGTACTGGTTGGTTCATATTGTTGTTCCTCCTACAGGGCTGTAAACCCTTCAGCTCCTTGGGTCCTTTCTCTAGCTCCTTCATTGGGGACCCTGTGCTCAGTCCAATGTATTAATCTATTTGTATTAGTCAGACACTGGCAAAGTCTCTCAGGAGACAGCTATAACAGGCTCCTGTCAGCAAGCACTTGTTGGCATCCACAATAGTGTCTGGGTTTGGTAACTGTATATGGGATGGATCCCCAGGTGGGACAGTCACTGGGTGTCCTTTCCTTCAGTCTCTGCTCCAAACTTTGTCTCTGTATCTCCTCCCATGGGTATTTTGCTCCCCCTTCTAAGAAGGACTGAAGTTTCCACACTGTGGTCTTCCTTCTTCTTGAGCTTCATGTGGTCTGTGAATTTGTGTCTCAACCAAAGAGCACACAAGAAGGGACTCAGGGCTTCAGCTGCATATGTAGCAGAGGATGGCCTTGTGGGACATCAATGAGAGGAGAGGCATTTGGTCTTGTGAAGGCTCGATGCCCCAGTGTAGGGGAATGCCAGGCCAGGGAAGTGGGAGAGGGTGGGTTAGTGAGCAGGGGAAGTGGGAGGGTGGAATAGGGGAGTTTTCAGAGGGAAAATGAGGAAAGGGGATAAAATTTGAAATGCAAATAAAGAAAATATCTAATTTTAAAAAAAGAAGTTTGCAGCCTCACACTCTCATACTAAGAGTCTTTAAAAAACAAAAAACACCTGCAGGAAGGTTTTAAAGATTATGCTCAACATGTAAAAACTGAAACTAAGAAAAGAATTAATAGATATTTTATGAATATTTACTTATTTGTGTTAATAAAAATAAAAATCCACAAATAAAAATTATTTTTAAAATGTAAACTATCTGACAGTGATAGAAGGAAGTCAGTAATTGCCTAAGGACATGATGGGGTGAGAAAATGTTTACAACATGTAGGACAGAGGGATTCCCAAGGAGCAGAAGAAAGTTTGAAAATGGTGGACATGTTTACTTTCATGACTCTGATTTCATGAATACATACATATCCAAACTTATCATACACCTTATGGAGATGTAGCTTATTGTGTGCCTTTATGCCTGGATAAAGCATTGAGGGATGAGGCAGAGGATGAAGAGGAATAGAAAAAGAAGGAAGGTGAGAAGGGGAGAGTAAAAGAGAAGAGAAAAGGGGAGGAGGGGGAAGAGGAGGAAGAAGAGGAGGAGGGAGCGGACAGGGGAAAGGAGAAGAAAACAAGCATGCCAATATGACAGCTTTGAAGGCTGAATAAAGGAGGTGCTCTGACCCAGGGACTCAGGAGGGACTGCTGATCCTCAGCCCTCTGCGCACAGGTCTTACCAGAGGAGAGCTGATCTCCCAGAAGTGCTGACACAGGCTTACAGACCCCACAGGAGGAACAAGCTCCAGTCAGAGACAGCAAGAACATCTAACACCAGAGATCAACACATTGCAAAAGGCAAACGCAAGAATCTTACCAACAGAAACCAAGACTACTTGGCAGCATCAGAACCTAGTACCACCACCATTGCAAGTCCTAGATACCCCCAAAACACCGGAAAAGCATGATTTGGATCTAAAATCATATCTCATGATGCTGATAGAGGAACTTAAGAAGGACATGAATAACTCCCTTAAAGAAACACAGGAGAACACAGGTAAACAGATTCAAGCCCTTAAAGAGGAAACACAAAAATTATATGATGTGTAAATAAAGAAAATATCTAATAAAGAAAAAAAGAAAAAAATTAAGAAATTCCTTCCTGGAGGGAGAAGGGGGGGGGGGGTTCTGAGACTCAATAATTGATCAAACCTCACAAATCTGGGGAAAACTGAAACTTGCAAAATTCAGAAGCCCATCGTATCTTCACCCCAAGGGTCCAAACAGTTGTCAACTAGTGAGGAGAGGAGCATCTCAGATCTGTCCATCTGTCTTGCAAGGCATCTGGGAAGCTGCAGGGGTGCAGGGGTGCAGGGGTGCCAGGACGCAGGGATTTAGCTTCAGTGCGTCCTCACCCAAGCTGGGTAGGTCTTCACTGGCACATCTGCCTTTGAGTCATCCACAGTCCTGTAAGAAACCCCCTCACCAGGCAGACTAGATGTGAAGACCAAGAAGGTATCGGGAAGAGGATGAGAGAAGGTATGCAGGCAAGTATGACCACGGTACATGTGTACATGTATGAAATTATAAAAATAAAAAAAGAATGCATGTAAATTGCTATCGCAAAACCTAGATTCTACAATTTTTCAAATACTCTATTAAACAAGTGGGAAAAAACACAAAAATTGAGGTGATATGCTACCACATACACAAAGAGCGACGTATATATATTTATATGGCTGTGTACACATATGACAGCTCTTGAAAGCCCTTGCTTCTAAGGAAGAGAAAGGGAGAGCAGATAAGGCAAGGGGAAAATTGCTTCTTACAGACCCCTTGTTTGTTTGTTTGTTGTATGTTTGTTTGTTTTAATACACGTGTCATTGCCTATTAAAACCATCCTTAGGAGAAAAAAAGAAATTTTAACAAGATTTTCAAAACTCCTGTTTTAGGTTCAGATTTTTCAAAGTAAAAAAGAATTGTTGATGACTACATCACCTTGGTAACTATCTCCCCAAACTTAGATGACACACTGAAATTCATTCTAATTTGTGGGTTACAATTTTTAATTGATATAGAATGAAAATATAAAGTGATTTATGAAGTCCCCTTGATATATTTGTCTGCCGACTTTTCAAGATATTTTGGAAACCCTATGATCACACACATTTCTATAAAGTATATATATATTTAAAGAGCATGAACACAATAACACATGATGCCTATCTCAAAGTCCCAGAGCCAAATGACATTTGTTTGATTACAAAACTAAGAAGACAGGTCCAAATATATTTGGGGATGAGAATATGCCACAGTGGTAAAGCCCTTGCCTAGCATGCAAAAAGCCCTAAGTTCAATTCCCAGCACCTCAATCTCTCTCTCTCTCTCTCTCTCTCTCTCTCTCTCTCTCTCTCTCTCTCTCTCTCTCTCTCTCTCTCT
>JADRCD010211847.1:0-11675 GCA_019843815.1 Montemys delectorum | reverse complement strand
GATTACACACATACACACACACACACACACACACACACACACACACACACACACACTTGCACAGCTACTGGTATGTCTAATTTTCATAACACATAGGGCCCAATAAAAACTGCCTTAGTGCCAGTGTCTGATCGGCTCCTACTTGATTTTGATTTATTGATTCCGCATTAGAAACGGTGTTTTCCTTATTGTTTGCCTGTCTCTTAAGTGTACGTTGAACACCAGAGCTTGAGAGTTTACCATGCTGAGAGCTGGGTATTTGTGTATCCTCATAAATATTGCTGAGCTTTGCTCTAGGATGCAATTAAATGACTTGAATCAGTGTGGGCTTTCTGCATCTTTCTGCGGCTGCTCCTCCCATGACTCTGTGGCAGTGCTCCATCCAGAGATGGTTATTCCCCAATCCTAAAGCAAGATCCTTCTGTGAACTCTGCCAGACACGCCAGGAGCCATGTGCTTTTTAAGTCTGCTCAGTGGAACAGAGTATTTCTAGCCCTGTAACCTCATCTCTTCACATAGTTCTGCTCCTTGTGGCAGATCATTTCCTCCCATGTATTTTCCAATCAGTACTTAGCTAGTTATCTGAGCAGGACTCTCTTGAGACTATTGGAGTTCTTCCTTTGTGTAGCTTCCTCTTCTGCCACACTTGGTATTGGTCTCCTTGTACCTTCAATTATGTTTCTTTAACTCCCAACTGCACCTTGGTTTCCCTTAAGCCATTTGAAAACTTGATAATCTGTTCCATTTCTTTGTTATCTCTCAGTAGTCATTGTTCATTGATGTTCAGTATCTTGCAAGCAAGTGGGCAAATCTGTTCCATCTTAACCAGAAACAGCCATCTTTATATCTCTTAAATTTTGAGATGAGTAATACTAAGTGTCAACTTGTTAAGGGATTCCAATGTAGGTGCTAAAATACTAATTTGGGGCATATCTGGGAAAATATTACTAGTCAACGATGGCACTTGAATCAGTGAGCTTAGGAAGTAAGATCAGCCTTCATCCATTGAGAGAAGATAGTATCCATCTGAGCACAGGCTGAACTAGAACAAAACAGGGGAATGTGATCTCACTTTCTTACTCTCATTCTCCTCTCTGGTGGCAACTCCCTCTTTTCCTGCCCTTGGATATCAAAAATCCAAATTTATGGACCTTCAGGGCTCTGTGTCTTACAATACTGACAGCAACCCTTCTTCTCAAACCTGTAGATGGACTAAGCCATGCTACCATTTTTGCTTCTCTATCTCCAGAACACATATAATGGGACTGATTGGCCCCCATAATCACATAAGCCAACCTTCCTTATAAGTTAGTAATACGTCAGCTGTAATCTATTCACATAGCTATCTCATTATTTCTGTCTCTCTAGGGAACTCTAAGACAACATACATATTGACTAGTTTTTATAATTGTCAACAAGTGGAAATAAACTAAAATATTGAGCAGTTCTTTTAAAACATGTAACCAAATAAACTTACTCACTGTGTAAAAAACAACTGCTTGAAAAAGTTTGTAGATGATGAAGAAGAAGTTTTTCATATGACCCAGCTCCATCACTCTAGAGCATCTGCCCCAAAGACAATAAATATATCCTACCCACAGAAAGATTTACCCATCCATATTCATTACTGTTCTACTCATGATAGCTGGAAAGTAGAATCAGGCCATATCTCCATCAATCGATGACTGGCTAATAAAAATGTGGGTACATATACACAATGGACTTTTATTCAGCTATAGCAAGTAGTCAAATTTTCAGTAAAATAAATGGGACTGGAAAACATTACAGTGAATGCAGTAATCCAGGCTCTAATGACGATCTCGCCCACATGTGGACCCTAGCTTCTAATGCTTAGTATATGTGTGTTCATGTGAGAATAAGTGTGAGCCATGAGAGGGAAAAAGGAGAAGCGTTAAGGGAGAATTATTCGATTGTAACAGAGCATACGTGGTGTGAAAGTGGAAATAGGGATACTGAGAATGAAAGGTCACAAGCTGAAAGGGGGCCAGAGAGATGGAGGAGAGGAAGTGGAGGTGTGAACCAGATAACACTAAGTATTATGAAAATGCCACAAGGAAGCATGTTCTAGTAAAGTATTGAAATAACAGAATTTTAAAATTATACTAAAGTCTTAATTAGGGATTAAAGATATTCCTTTGATTTCAGAGTGAAGATCAAACTTTATTAAAGTGAGCAGGGTCAGAGAGTGAGCTATATTTTGTCTTCGGTGCACTCTACTGTTTTTATTTTTAAATAAACAAATAAATAACTTAATTATGTTTAAGCATCTCTGTGTGGTTATGTGCGTGTGAATACAAGTGCCAGAATATGCTTGAGGTGTTGGCTACCCAAGAAGCTGGAGTCACAGACGGTTGTAAACCACCTGATGTAGGTGTTGGGACTTGAGCTCAGGTCCTCTGGAAGAGAACTACGTGCTCTTTACCACTACACCATAGCTCCAGCCCATCTATTGCATCTTCAAACAAGTCACATACAACCAAAAACCCATCCTGTTGATAATCAACAGCCTAGTCTGAAATATTGACATAGTCTTCGCCCTGTAAATGTTGCCCGAGTACTTGAAAAATCATCTTAAAATATAATTTCAAGTAGTAGGCATAATTGGCATATGACAGATTAGTCTAATATCCAGACTCATCATGTTTATTTTGATTCTCCTTCAGACACCACACTCTTGTGTGTGACCCTGCATAATGGAGATGGTGCTGATTAGAGACTAAAGGTCTCATTCTCAAGGTTGACCCTGACCCCTGAAGTTTTCTTTTAGTTAGAAAAAGTGATGCCTGCTCTTTAATTAAGCATTGTAAAATAGGGCTGTGAGTCATACTAGGTGTACTTTTAGAAAGTCCTCAGGTGATCAAGATCACATGACTAATGAGATGCGTCCCTACCGTAGGGTAACATAAGTTTAATTAAAGGTCAGTTTTATGTGTTTTTTGAGCCAGTATAGGCAGGTATACAACAGTATGTTCACAAAGTGGAACTTGAAGTGGGCAGAGAAGTTTAATTCTTTAATAAAGATGTTTACTATCTCAGAGCTTCAAAACTAAGTTCTAAGGCTCTGCACTGATCCTAAGAGAGTTCGACTGTTCGCTTTATTTTTACTTTGGCCTTTTCTACAGTACCCATTTATTTCCTTATTGTCTTAGCTATTTATATAAGCTGACAAAAGGTATAATCTTATATATTTATGTTTCTAGCCTACCTCAATGATGATATTCTAGAGTTCTTTAACTTATAATTAGAGTTATTTAACTTATAATTCAAAACTGAACATGTACAATATATCCAAATTCTGAGAGAGAGACAGACAGAGAGACACAGAGAGAGAGAGAGACCTTGTGGGCAGTGATATTTAGTTTATTTTGCCAGAAATGAATGCATGAATCACCTCCTGGTGTTTACTATTTCAACTCTGCCATAGTCCAACAAAAACTAAAGTTCCACACAGTATCCCAGCAAAGGAGAATGGCAAGTGTTATATTCCTGATAGACCTAGATGATCTTTTCTATGGTGTTGTTATCTTTTTAGTAGTGTTGGAAATTTAATCCAAAACAAATGTAGGAGAATACTCTACCACTGAGTTGCGTCCCTGGATCCTGTATGATATTCTTAACAGAGAAGACAACTCAAAATGAGAATTGCTAATTCATGTCCCATGTCATTCTTAATTTTATCACAAAATTTTAAATTGTTCCCCCAAATTATTTTGCATATCTCTACCAGCAGTGCAAGAAGATTTGTGTTTGCTGACAACATTATCAGAATTTAGTACATTTTGGGGTTTTTGTTTTTGTTTTGTCTTTTTTTTTTTTAGGACAGGGTTTCTCTGTGTAGCCCTGACTTTGAATTTGCTCTGTAGACCAGGCTGACCTTGAACTCAGAGCTCCTTATACTTCTGCCTCTTGAGTGCTGGGTTTAAAAGATGTGGGCTACCATATCTGGCAAAACTCTTTTATTTTAATTTGTCTTTCTTTCCTTTTTTTCTGAGCCGATTAGTATTTTTGGGAGCATATATTCATTGTGGAAATAAGAATTTTCATTGTTAAAATTTAATATGCATGTATTATATTCTTTGATCAAGTCATTCCTCCTTACCTTCTTTTGTGCCCCTTCCCCTCAATAGCAAGTCCCCTTCATGAGATTTGTAGGGAAGTAGGTAGATTATAGATAGGTAGATAGATAGATAGATAGATAGATAGATAGATAGATAGATAGGTAGATAGATAGATAGATAGATAGATAGATAGATAGATAGATAATAAATAGATTGATTGATTGATAATTTATCTAGACTCCAAATATGATATAAGAGAAGATATATAATATTTCTTTCTGAGTCTGAGCTTGCCTTTCTTCTACTACATTAAGTATAAGCATGGTTATTATCCCTTGAGGCCATTTGGCATTGAAATGCCAAAAAGAGGCAAAAAGGAAATCCTAACTCCACTTAAGACAAACTAGGCCACTGAGGAATGTCAGATACATATCAACATTCAACAAAGTTTTGTCTTTTGGGTCCTGCTCCAAGGCACCTCTCCTCTGTGATTGCTGTTCTATCTCATGACTCCGTAACTAAGCCAACGGCCTCCAACACTATGGCTGAATGGGAGAAGGAATGGAGGCATGTCGGTCCTTTTCTGCTTTGGAACAAGTCTGGCACAGAGCACTTAGAGACCAGTAGCCTGCATAGGTTACATGACTTTGAGGAAGCCAGGGAAAAATGAGGGCAACTTGACTATTCTAGGAGCACTCTCTGCCATTGCGATTTAACTCTCCAAGCCTGAAGGCTTTGATTTGTTACAATACATTTTATGCTTTTACACTAAAGAAAAAAACATGTAAGCAATGATCAAAGAATCAATTTTGTATGTCACTGACAGATTTAATCACGTCATCCCTCCATTCAGAGGCCTTCCACAGCTCCCTCTTGTATTTTAGGCTACATTTCTTGGCCCTGTTTTCTCTCCAACAATAGAAGATCAAATTTAAGATGACTTTTCAATTCTGCAAATTCTTGATCAGTTTTTATTCAATCTTTGCTCAAATTGGAAGATGGTAATGGTCCCCTAAGATTTGGTATAGAATGGAGTGGAATTTAATAAAAGTCCTGACAACTGCATGGTGTAATTTGTAGATCTTTGATTTTATAACCTTAAACAATATTGACCCCAGGAAAGGATAGAGAAGGGACACAAAGCATAGACACGGATAACTCCTCCTTGTTTTAGTTTCCTACTTAAATAACTGTCCCCAAGGGGTGGGGAAAAATAACTGTCCCAATAATAACTTAAATTAATCTCAGAATAAGACTAGAATAAATTTTCCTTGGAAATAGCCAAGACATTTTGTGTGCAATAAATATGCAAGAAAATATGACAGGTGAGTAAATTTCAAAATGAACACCTTGATGGGCCATATGAAGGTATAGAAATCAATAACCAAAGGGTTCCATGGAGTGATTCTCAGAAGGCTTGGGGAGGCCCGTTTAACATATGCAGGTTGACTTTCAAATCCCAAGAGATGTTCCTGATTCCCTCAAGCAGAAAAAAAAAGCACACATTTTGAATTGCTGCCCAATTATTTCAGCTGAGCACACAACACAAGCAGTTCTCAAGGCGAGCTAAAATATCCAAAAGTTTATAGGCCTGCTTTAAAAAAAAAATCAAAAAAACAAAAAACTTACCTCTGCCAAATCTTATAAAATGTCATTTCAATTATTTTTGCACAATAGCACTGGAGAAACAACACTTTCTTGATTAGCTTGACACGTGGTAATTTGGGTAGAATTTAACTTTATTTGTCTTTGACTAGAACAAATTGTCTCTCTGACCTTGTTTATACAAAGTGCTGTTATTTTCTCTCCTTTCCTTTGTGTAATCTGTGGCTTGGTTTCATTTTAAATGTTGGTAATTGGTACATTGAGTCAGGCTTTACTAAGAAAGGAGTGTGCGGAGGAGAGGGAATAAATTCAGCACAAATACCACTGCTAAACAAAAGCCAAAGAATGTTTGGGGGAAATTCTGACAGAACAATAGATTACCAACTGCAACTGTTGAAACTCAGCAAGGGAAGAGGGAAGAGCACCTGCGTCCAGGGCATCCGTGGTCTCTTCTCTGCTTTCTAAGGCAGTGTTGACTATAAGTTTAGATCAAGGGGACTCCAGACTAATTTGATCCCATCCTAATGAGAAAAGTTCACGAGTGAAGTTATAAGCCCTCCTTAAAGAGTGCTGCCACATGAAATGATGTTCAGGAATGGCAATTAGCCCCAAGAACGTGTAAACACATACACTATTGTGAATTTAGATGTGAATCTTATTCCCTTAATTACGCTGCATTTAATTGAACCATGCTGGAGTAGGTTACAAAATCAGACAGGAACTGGAGTTTAGAAGTCACCTCAGAGGCTACTTCAACCCATAAAAGCTTTTCTCTCCTCTCTCCGTCACACTTTAACTTGATTCTGTTGACATAAATTAAAATGTTCTCAGTGTCAATTTGGTCCTTGGATGCAATACCTAGACAAATTATTTCCTATAAGGGCGAAGCAGAGAACAGAAATAATAAAAGAGAGAAGGAAGTCTACTCAGTGCCTACTATGATACACTGATCACTCTCAGTCTTTTTATGTACAATAACCTTTATAATTCTCACAATCAAAATTTACACTCATCTAATTTAATAGTTAGATTTGTATTTTTAAATGTATATTTTATTTTTGTAGAAGTAATAAGAGCTATTAGAAGGAACTGTTCTTCTGTAGTCAATAGTCTATATAATCACTAATAAGTTTATACTCATTTCCATGGGGATGTCTTCATTTCTAACGTAATTGGAATCAAGCCGGCTATGCAGTTTCTTGCTCTTTGATTTTTACTGAAATTGTGTTATCAACATTTCGTATGTCACTGCAAATTCTCCCTCAGTGATTTTGAAGGGCCTGTTATGTTTCATCATCTGGATACACTGTAATTAGTCTAACCTCTCCAGTATTTAGAGGGTCAGCATTTAGATTACTGAGAACCCTCCTTTCTCTGAAACAGAATTCACCTACAGTAGAAATACTATGTCCACTGCAAGCTGTAATTCAGTTGAAATCTAAAGGTTGATACACACACACACACACACACACACACACACACACACACAAATAATTACCAGTGGATGGAGATATGGTGTGAGCTCAGACAGCTAGAAGGAAGAGTTGCAAGGTATAGCCCTTTTGAAGAGGGCTGAGCTCAGAACAACTAGGCTCCTGGGCTCCTGTGTGTCCTGGGCTCCAACTCCTCCCAAGGCCGAACAAAACATGTGCAAACATTCATAAATTTTTAATACAAATTCTTCTTTTTTGATAGTTCATTTTTATTTAGATTGTTTGTAACTTACAGCCAAATGAGGTCTAATTCACACTTACTGAATAAACTGAATTTTATTTAGCACCTGTAACAAAGACAAGTCGTATATGAATATGGGTTTTTAGGGGAAAACAAGGAGCGTGTGTGTGTGTGTGTGTGTGTGTGTGTGTGTGTGTGTGTATTCTATATTGTTATTGTAATAATTATAAATGACCCTATATTATTAAATTGTTGTATATTGCTTATAATTATATATTCAGAGGAATTTATTAAGAATTGACTCAGCAATCATGGAGGCCAAAGGTCCTACAAACTGCCACATAGCATCTACTAATATACTAATCCACTATTGAGTCTGTTAATTCAAATGCTAAACTCATCCATGAAATTGCCTCACAAACACACACAGAGACAGTGTTTAATCAGATATCATGCACTGTGGTCCATTTGAAGTATATAAATTTAACCATTCCATGTACACTCCTTCTCAAATGTGGCACTCATATACATCTCCTGAATCCATTGTTAATCTCTAAAGGAATCTAATAGTTTCAAAACTTCTCCTAGAACCACCCAAAATGTGCTAAAAGTATTTCCCAAAGGAGGAAAGTGTACGAATGACATTTACTGTTCTTTATATCCTGCTACTTAAATATTATGTTATAAAATAATCATACTTAAGGGCTGGAGAGATGGCTCAGTGGTTGAGAGCACCGACTGCTCTACTGAAGGTCCTGAGTTCAAATCCCAGCAACCACATGGTGGCTCACAGCCATCTGAAGATAGCTACAGTGTACTTACATATAATAAATAAATAAATCTTTTAAAAAAATAATCATACTTAAATACTATGAAATATTGACGATTTAGTATGTCCTTGATAATTTTGTGTTAATCTGATAGAAGTTAGAGTCATTTCAGAGAAAGAATTATCAGTTGAGAAGCTAACCCTTCACATACTAGATTGGCCTGTGGGCAAGACTATGGTTGATTTTCTTGCTTGGTGATTGATATGGGAGGGGCCAGCTCACTGTAGGCAGGGCCATCCCTGGGATGCAGGTGATGGATGCTGTAAGTAAGCAGGCTTAGCAAGTCATGGGAAGCAAGCCAGTACACAGCACTCTGGCATGGCTTCTACATGCTCTGTATTCCTGGCTTCAGTGATGAACTGTGATGTAGAAAGTAAGCAAAATAAACTTTTTCTTCAAGTTTGCTCTTGTTCATGCTGTTTAATCACAGCAAAAGAAATTCCAGCTAAGATAATTATATGAGTAAGAGAGTAAGAAGGCCCTCTTCTCTTTCCCTTCTCTCTTAACCTCTTACTCTTGTCTTAACTCTCCCTTCGCCGTCTCTCCACATGGCCATGGCCAGCCTCTACTTCTCTACCTTTTCTCTCTCTGTCTCCTTTCTACAATAAAACACCTTAAGACCAAGAGAGAGAGAGAGAGAGAGAGAGAGAGAGAGAGAGAGAGAGAGAGAGTAAGAAGGAAAACAGTACACACACATTTACAAAACAAGGAGTATATGTATGACAATTATAGTCTTCTGCTCTGTAATTCATCCTGTGCTTGTCACTGGTATTTCTGGCTCCATCCCATTGCCCCTTAGATACCCTCCTTGTCTTCAGTGATAGCTCAGTGCTCATAGGGAGTGACTCCAGACTACATTCCTGAAAGGTCTAGGCCATTCACAATTCTGCTTGAACTGAATCATAGTTTTCCATTTACCGCGATCATATGGCATAGTGACACTAAAAGATGTCTTAAGGTTAAAATGTTTTGCATCCTCCAAGCCCATCCTTACTTTCATTGGATGATAGCAGTCCAATTTCCTCTTGATAATCAAGAAATTGGCCCAGACAGCTCCTTAGGTTCTGCCATGCCTATTGATTCAGGGGAATGAGGAGGCCAAGTAGCCTAGTGATAGTTTTAACTTCCAATTCAGCAAAATCACTATGGTTCTTAGTGGAAGAAATCTTCTGCCTAGAACTAAGCATTCTCAGCCAGCAGAAAGTAGAGTCACAGGAACAGGAAATGAAAGTTCTGTTGGTGGATTGCTAGAGGAAATGGTAAGTAACCCCATTTCCTTTCCTTCTCTTAGACTGACTTCCTAAATACATCAATTCTGGGGGTCAGAGAAACAATTATATATTAAATACTGAATCAGATCCTATCTGACCTTTATGGAAATTTTGCTCCAGCCTTGTTTTTTTAAGGTTTATTTTTAATTCTATGTGTACCTGTCTGATTATGTGTATATATGAGCATATGAGTACAGATGCCCACAGAGGCCAGAAGTATTGAATTTGCTGCTGCTAGAGCTACATGTGGTTGGAAGCCACCTGATGTGGATGCTAAGAACTGAACTCTGATCCTCTGCAAAAGCAGCAAACATTCTTAGCCACTGAGACATCTCTTCATCTCTGCTCTAGCCCTCTAAGTCGCTGATAGTCAGTTGATGCTGCAATTGGTCTTAAAATGGCCACTGCAAGTGAGTGTAGTGCTTATTATCCCTGAACGTGGGAAGCAAAGTCATGAGAAAGACAGTTCTGGATACACAGCAAGACTATTTGGGTGGTTTTCTTTAAAAAGCCTTCCATTGTTCTATCTAGCCATCTGCTTCAGGATGGTGGGCAATATGGTGAGGACAATGGGTTCTGTGGCTATTTCAGTAGATGGTGCATGAACAACCATATGTAAACCAAACCTTAGACTTCTCTTCCTCTGCTATCTGAGTACAAAGAACTCATGAGTACAAGTATACAGGAACTACAAATATAGGAGGTGGGAGTGGGTGGGTAGGTGGGGTCACACCCTCATTGAAGCAGAAGGAAAGGGGATGGGATACAGGGTTTCGGGGGGGGTATCGGGAAAGGGGATAACATTTCAAATGTAAATAAATAAAATGTCCAATAAAAAAAATCAAGGTAGTCACCTCCTAAAGAATGGCCTGTAGTCTCCACACACTTACACAGACACCTGTGCACACAAACCTGCACACACCCCTGAACATGCATGCCTGCACACACATCTACACAGACAAACACACCTATCATACACACCTGCACAAACACACACAAATATGTACATTGATATCATAAAATGTAAAATCAAAGGCCAAATGTGGTACCCCACAACTTTAAATTCCAAGAAGTAGAGGCAAGCAGATATCTATGAGTTCCAAGCCAGCCTGGTCTACATAGTGGGTTTCAGGACATTCAGGGATATGTTGAGAGATCCTGTCTCAAATACATAAAATAAAATAAATACTGAAAACAAGGGGTTCTCCAATACTCACAAGACAGCAGACAAGGACATGGAGATTTCAAACAGTCGGTTCCTATAAAGAATAGTAAAAATAAATGGAAATACTTAGCTAATTATGGTAAGACTTATCTATAATGTTGAAAGAATATGTGTGTAAGAGGAGACAGAGTGTTTCTAATTGGTTGCAAGACTTAGAATTTATACTAGTAAAATATAATTGTATTAAATATAAAGTGAAAGATTCCAAAATAGTATAATAAAAATTAATCAAGTTGCTTTAGGGAGTATTAACTATAGGACACTCAGATTATAAATAATAATTATTTGATGGTCCATTAAGGAGAGAATTCAGGCTATTCACAGAAAATTCAATTAAATATTTTAACTGAGTTCCAATTTTTTATGGGTGGAGTCTTAAATACACTAAGCTATTAAAATAGAACACCCTTTTGGTACAAGTTACTTTTTCTTCAGAATGAACGTTACTGGCTTTTTTCCCTGTATCTTTTCTTTCCTCTCTGTCCTTTTGACTGGCTAGCACAAAAGCATAATGGTATGTTACCGCTACGCTGACATGACACCAAGATTATTTTTCCAACATGGTATGAAAAAGTGTCATTGAGAGCTAACCCAAATTGCAGCATAGAGGGAAGGCTGTCAATATCCCCAGAAACAGTGTCAAGTCTAGGGGTGAGATGAGACGAGAAATGTAAGAAGCAATAACAAAGATAAAGAGACTGAGAAAAAAAACAGAATGCATTGAAGGAATAGGACGAAGTAGAGGATCAGAATTGGTAGAGTGAACACAGAGCAAGTGTGACTGTTTACAAACCAGGGAGTAGTTTTAAGGACTATTCAGGAATATACAGCAAACTAGTAGCCAACATCAAACTAAATGGAGAGAAACTTGAAGCAATCCCACTAAAATCAGGGACTAGACAAGGCTGCCCACTCTCTCCCTACCTATTAAGTATTGTACTTGAAGTCCTATCCAGAGCAATTAGACAACAAAAGGAGATCAAAGGGATAC